>MJUU01047895.1:4719-17851 GCA_002080025.1 Modiolus philippinarum | reverse complement strand
AATAACTACAAGCCATAGGTCAATGATATTTGGTATATAGCTTGGTCTTGGTTAGTACATGTCAGTCTGCCATATGGCTTTTGACCTTGACCTCAATTTCACAGTCCAGTGACCAGGTTAAGTTTCTTTGCTTAAGTCTGTTTCTCAATAACTACAAGCCATAGGTCAATGATATTTGGTATATAGCTTGGTTTTGGTTAGTTATGTCAGTCTGCCATATGGCTTTTGACCTTGACCTCAATTTCATGGTCTAATGAACAAAGTTGAGTGTTTCTGATTAGAATAGTTTCTTAATTACTGTAAGTGGAATGGTAATAATATTTGGCTTGTAGGTTGCTCTTGAGTAGTGCATGACTGTTTTAGCGACAAGCAGGGACGGACGAGACATCTATTAGGGTCCACTCTTGTATCATGTATCCATCACGAGAAGCCGGCAACAGGTCACCGACATTCGTCGAATATTGTTTTCAACTTTTAAAACAGAAATGGTCATTGACACGAAGTTGTTAATCTGTTATCGGACGTTCTTCTCAGACTCTACTTATTAAAGAGTCTGTTACCGTTCCATTTGACAGTAAAAAATGTCAAGAAACTTCGCCCAATAAAAAGTATTAGACTGATTTTTTAACATTGGTACGAGAAGGCAGGGAATCAGTCTAAAAAAGGCACTTCCAGTCCATTTTCGGTTTGGGTGCATCAAATTCCAGCCAGATTTGTAGAGATCGTGTCGCCTTCTCTGTGCCCAAATGAATATAATCTTTATAATGCAGATGAAAATATTATTTTTTGGAATCATTTTGGGTGGGAGTCGGACGGAAAAAATAAAAATAAAAGGCCATTTTGAAATTTTATTTTTATTTTGAAAACAGCAAAATTAGGGTCGGCGGTCCCGTAAACCAACTAATAAAAAACTCTGGCTTATATATACATGTAGATATTCTGTTAAAATAGAATAATCATTAACCATACCTGTATACACAGGTGTTAACCTATAAGAAGGACTAAGTGGGAGATCTCCCTCATAATAGTTTTTATTTGTCGGAGATCTTGTGTGACGACATTAAACAGACATTTTTATGCTCCTCCCACAATACAAATACAAATATTTTATTTCCATAAATGAGGCCCACAGAGAGGCATGTGTGACATATAGATTAACAGAGATAACAATAAAAGAGAAATCTAAATTTTAAATATGCATCAAATCTAGTTATCATTACAATGTAGTTTAAAAGTATACAGTGACTGTCCAAAAGAAATTCGCAAATGCTCTTTAAGATAAGACGATCTTCAGAATTTAGTAGCCAAATTGGTTTATTGACTGAGGATAAACTTTGAAAATTATGACAAGTGGTATCTACAATGCTAAAAATTTTATCTCGTTGACTATTAAAATATGTACATCTTATAAGAAAATGAGTGTCATCTTCTACTTCTCTATAATCACACTTCGATTTCTCACATCACAATATTAATGCAACATTTATTTTACTTTGCACAGTGATTAGGCATGGATTGAAGATGTGCATATTGTCAGGGTTTAGATTTTGGCCAAAATTTGTGATTTTGAGGGGTAGTTGAACTTGGCCATTTTATCGAAATGTGTGTTCTGGACCTGTTATTCTGGTTAACTCCTCCCACAATATTAAAGCTACATTTATTTTACTTTGTACAGTGATTAGGCATGGATTGAAGATGTGCATATTGTCATGGTTTAGATTTTGGCCCAAAATTGTGATTTTCAGGGGTAGTTGAACTTGGCCATTTTATTGAAATGTGTAATCTGGAACTGTTATTCTGGACAACTCCTCCCACAATATTAAAGCTGCATTAAGTTTACTTTGCACAGTGATTAGGCATGGATTGAAGATGTGCATATTGTCATGGTTTAGATTTTGGCCAAAAATTGTGATTTTCAGGGGTAGTTGAACTTGGCCATTTTATCAAAATGTGTGTTCTGGGACTGCTATTTCGGACAATATATATACCTCCCATAGTATTAAAGTCACAGTTATATCAAGTGTTTAGATATTGGATATCCAACTGCGGGGCAACATATGTGTCTTACAGACACAAACAGAGTAGCTTAATTTTATCCAAACTGGAATATATACACATGGGGAAAACTTGGATGATGGCAGCAGGGGCATTTAGTCTCTCTAGTTTATTGTAATTCTTCTTTTGATTAAAGGGTAACTTAAAAAGAAAATTGAGTTATTGGCAAATACCATCATAAGATTAATTACATGTAACTAAAACAAAATTAGCTGCTTTGGGTGGCTTCTATTGTCATGTTGTGTAAATAATCCATGTTTTCAATAAATATACATTTAAA
This sequence comes from Modiolus philippinarum, assembly GCA_002080025.1. NCBI lineage: Eukaryota > Metazoa > Mollusca > Bivalvia > Mytilida > Modiolidae > Modiolus > Modiolus philippinarum. The sequence goes on along the minus strand of MJUU01047895.1, from coordinate 15,516 downwards.
GCAGTAAAAGAAACATTTTTGTATGAAAATAATATTTTTTCTCAGAATATTGTGTGATTTTGCAAACTGTGGGAGACTTTTTCTCTTTTTGCAAGATTTTGGTCTCCCACATTGGAGAACCTTCTCAAGAGGGTTGATGAGTTAGTGGGAGTCTCCCTCACAAATATAATGTGGGAGGTTAACAGGTATGTAGTATATTTAGTGTTTCCTGCAGCAGATTTTGGCGTGCAGTGATGCCCTGCCATTTGTAATTGACATCCTGCCCTTTTTTATTTTCATTTTTTTGGTGCCCTGCCCTTTTTAAATATCTGTGCATTGACGCCCTGCTGTAAACTAACTGGAAACTGTTTTTTCTTTTGAAACTCGTCAAAAATTGAAGTATGATGTTCATTTCCTTTGTCAGTTTATTCTATTTGCTCAAAATAATACATTAATTACGCCTGTCATACTAATGAAAGGATTAGTTCAATCGTAAACAAACACCGTCTGCACTTTTGTTTACCTGAGTTATAAATTACCACCTGTCAATCAGAGATTAACTGCTTTCCTGTATGACAATTTTATGTCAATTTTTCATAATCATTATTCTTTTGAGACTTCAGATCTTTCTTGCATTAAAATTTTCTTAAAAACTCTCCGTTAATTGCAATGAAAAAAAAAAAGATTTTTTTTTTGCAGATCATGTTTTTTTGAGAAGTGAGTTATTTCCCTTTAAAATTTGCCTTTAACTTGTGGGATTTTACTTTTTATAATTTTATTTATACTTATATTTGTATTGATCAATTAAAGGTAAAATAATTTGGTTTCAAATTAAAAAGCTTAAAAAAGTTTTTAAGCATCATTTGTTTGTTTCTTCGCAAAACAAATTTGATAAAATTAGGAAAACATGGTAAGTTTGGCTCCAAGTCAAATTAGCACTTGATTCCTATACTAAACCACTGTACTGCAAATCATGCGTTGTCACTCACAACATAGATAAAGCATTTGAAGGGGAACAGTATACAAATTTGAATCTGAGAACTTGAAGCATCATCAATGGTACTATCTTATAATTGACCTTTGAAAAGGTTACTATCTATCTGCAGTGGTCCATTTACACATCTTTATTTCATGCTGCAGGTGTATTGTACTGTGCTTTCTTTAATAATGCAGACATCAGCTGTATGTTAATAAGTAAATATATAATGTTTACCTAATTGCAAAAATGGGCATTCACTATAAAGGTGCCCAAATAGTGTAATTGATCACGCTTTATGTGCCCTAAAGGGAGAAAATTACCATGCCCTTTTCAAAAGCTGCTGGAAACACTAATATTCATAAAACTGGAATTCAGACGCACTGAATTTGTTTGAAAAATAGAAAAATCTTAGTTGGGTCAATTTTCTAGCCTGGGTGAGCGGGGATGATCTTGAAAATCCACTAATTAATTTTATTGGCCGGATAGCACAATATATTTCAATATATATGTGATTTCAAATTTTGCGACTTCCAGAATAGATAAATCAGTATTTCTCTGTTGAAAAAGCCTCCTCCTAATTAGTAGGTACAGAAAAAGGGTTGTTTAGGTAAGATTTATGGGGATGTTATGGTAAGAAGCATGTGTAATGATCTGTATTTTTTGTAAGTTCAGACCAAGACTTTGTCATCAATTTCCTAACCTTGCCCCTAAACTACTTTACTGTCTAAGAATCAACTGAGATATTAGTATGAGGCTAGCTATGATTCACCTTTGTATCACAATCACTAATCCAAGAAGGCTGCTAGCATAGATTGATATGCTAATTTTATAAACTAGAACATCAAGTAATGGTAAAATTACAACTTCAGACAACCATTCAATCAAGAATTAATACAATACAGTACAGCTAGAGAATTGCCGTGACAGATCACAGTGATAGACATATCACAGACTGCAGTGAAAGGGATTAAATCTTAATCCTCATCACTAAGCTTCACGGTGATGATTACCTAACATACCTGGACAGGTGTAATTTGCAAAGCAATAAAATCCAACAGGTACATTTGTATCAGACTGATTTAATCACCTGTAATTATTACAACAGGATGTTACCTTACACCTGGTAACGCTTTTGATATGTTTTAATTAAGTTTTGAATAAAGTATATTTTACCATCTTTTTCAGGTACATGCCATGAAGAAATTGTAGTTGCACTGAAAATAAATTTTTTGTGATTTTCTGGTTTTTTTTTCCTTTCAATCACATGCACTTAAAGTAAAATTTGTCTTACAGAAGCGAATATTGATTATTTTAGTAATTTAATTAATAAAATTTAAAATGCAATTTATTTGAATACAAAGTACATGTATTAAGATCATTTCAATGTAATTTTTCAGATAATTGCTTTTGATGAACTGAAGACAGACTACAAGAACCCTGTAGATCAATGTAGAAGTTTAAATCCAGTAAGTATATATAGCTCAAATGTGATGATTCAAAAAGGACGACAGGAAACACCTTAAGTGATGGAAAAATAGGTCGAAAGCCACCAGAGAAACCTGCAACAAAAACACAAATAAAATACAAATGTAAACAATGATATACAACAATGTGAAATGCAAAAGTAATATAGACAAACAAAGTAAACTAATACACGACATAGATCCCTGAAAAGCAAGTTTCTGAGTATGGAACATTAAATCCAGAAAAAAAGATAGACAATCCAAAATAGCATGTTAAACTGATGGGTTTCTCACTAATTAGTCTAGATAACCAGTATAATTACAATGTATACTACTTTGACATGGCAGTGTTACATTGTACTTTCTTAGGGCCATCCATAATCAGGATCATCCAGTATGTCCTAATGTATTGTCATGCTATTAAACACCAAAATGTTGTAAGAAGGGAATCTTTTATCAGACTTTGACTGTGTAATGTGTTGTATGTAAATATATTCAAGAGGTTTGTTTTTGTCCTTTCCTGATGAAAATTAATAGAATATTCTAAAATTACAAGTGTTTTGATATGAGATAGTGCAGAAATACTGCTATTTAATGACAAGCCTGATACACAAAGTTGAATTACTACTCTGTGGTGATAAAAGAATGGCACAATGTAGCTTGTGCATCAATGTAAACAAAAGTAGTTCCTTGTTTAAAAGAAATAATAACTTAACATCAAATGAGTAAAACAATTTTTAAACATTTATTTTTGAAGAATGTTTGATAAACATATCATTAACAGAAATGAAATGGTACAACATTCTTATTTCGGGTCTTGTTGATTGAATGATTTGCATCACTACTCGTCCCTAAAATGACTCTTAGTGATACAGTCCATTCGACCAACACTACCTGATACAAGATGTTGTACCACCATACTATAATATTATATGAGAAATATTTACATTAATTCATCTTTATTTCAGCTTGTATTACCAGAGTATTTAATACACATGCTGTACACAGTGTTGTTCATATTCTCAGCACAGTGGGGAACTCTAATTATGAATATACCACTACTTGCTTATCATATTAGAAGGTAATGTACATTTCAGAGTAAAGAAGGAAAATATTTCAAATAATTTTTAGAATAAGGTCCTTACACTACAAAAGTTCAAAGGTTTTTGGCAATAGTTTGTCTTGACATTCTTTAAAATTCTATTGTTGAAAATTTGTAATGATTTTTTTTTAAAAATCTTCTGACATGTTAGATTGTATGAATTGAATTTAACATTGTGGATAACCCCGAATAATTAAGAGACTATGTACCCGGTACATGATATATGAATCCTGAACAGTACAAAAATATTTTGTGGTATTGTTTTTATCCACTTCATTATAACAAGCTATTGGACACTTCATATGAATCCTACGATAAAAATAATGATAATGTTTTGTTCTAATCAAAGATCGTCTTTTGCAGGTACATGAATAGACCAGTAATGAGTGGTCCTGGATTGTATGATCCTACATCTATCATGAATGCCGATGAATTAAGTAGAGCACAGAAGGAAGGCTGGATCAAATTAGCATTTTATCTTATATCTTTCTTTTACTATCTGTACAGGTAAAACATTTGTTTTTTTCACTAATTATTAGTTTTATGGGTTCATGATTTTTCTTTATTTCTTCATGTGATGTGTTATATATAACCAATTTTCGGAGAGGTGAGCAACACACCCACTTAATATTCATTGTTGTTCCAAATGGTTAGCCAGTCATTTTTATTGTGGTTGCCTTCTGTTGGTCTTTTTGTCAGACAACCGATGACCGCAGTTGTAAGAAAAATTTGTCAGTTTATTTTATGTTTTTTGACGACCATGAGTGTGATGCATGGATGTAGCATCACTTGACATCTAGCAATGAATTTCGTTAAAACCGGCGCTAGGGGACGTCTTGAACTTACTTTGAGGTATGACCATAGTTCATTGTTGAAGGCCTTATGGTGACTTCAAGATGGTTTTGCAATGTATTTGTAGAGAATTTGCCTCATTTGCATTTACTACATAACCTTTTGTTGTTTATTATAGCTTATAAATAAGTAAATTGATTTCTTTTCAAACTGTAAAAAAGAACTGTTTTTTTTTAAATTTTACACAAACTATTGACATTTCTATGTAATTAATATAAATATATTTTCTATTTCAGCATGATTTATGTGTTGGTATCAAATTAAGAAGTTCCAGATCAAAGTTTTATCTACTTAACAAGATTTTGTATAATTTTTTAAACATTGATGGATCAACAAAGTTGATGTATAGATAGAATTAAGTTTAATATATGTTGTGTTCTTTGTAAGTGTTGAAAATGTTTTATTTATTTTAGCAATTTTCATCAAGATTTTAGTTCTCAGCAAGCATCATGCATACATGTTCCCCAGACAACATAATCAAGCCAGATTACATAACATTGAAGACATGTATCATGTTGTCTCTAGGTTATTTGAAAAGAATTGTCATTACCAGTATTTTTTTGACTGAGCAAAGCCTCACCATAGTTTTGATAAGCTTGAGTATAGTTTGTTCGTCCGTTCATCCGTCTCTCCGTCCGTACGAATGAAAAACACAACTATTCATGTTTTTTTAGAAAGTTTGCAAACAAATTCCAACAACTTCAAAGGAATCTAACTTACAGTAAATAGATGTGCACACACATATCTTTTGGAATATTCAAAATGGCCACCGTTGTCATGGAAACTGAAAAAAGGCGGGAAAATTCAAAGTGCTTCAAATTTGATTAAACTTTACAAGAAGGATGCCTAGCACCCATAGAAATGATTTTGGGTCTCAGAACTTTCAAAATGGCTGCCATTGCTATGGAAACTGGAAAAAGGCGGGAAAATTCAAAGTGCCTCAAAATGGATGAAACTTCACAGGAAGATTACCTAACACCCATAGAATTGATTTTCGGGCTCAGAACTTCCCTTTTATGTATTTTGGAAAAAGGAGAGGCATATCATTGTGTCCATACTTGTACTGTGTCAACACACGCTCAAATTTGCACTTTCCCTATTGATTCAGGGTTCAATGAGCGGGGGCATGATTGGTTGCCATTCGGCGACAGCTCTAGTTATAATATATATGTTTCTTTACTTAAGGTAGATAGACAGTAATATTAATATCCATGAGATTTTGTTGTAAGTTGGCGCAATTGAAGAATCAATCCTTCTTACCCGAAATGTAAAAAGTATGGGTCACCATTCTTGCTTTTTCTAGAATTGAGATCAAAGTTCGCTCATTTTAGCTATTTTTCACTTTAATTTAAATAGAATGCACGGGGAAAATATGGACAGGCAATTTTTAGCTTAGTAGAAATGAACCTTTTATCCATGAGAATTTGATATATTTTTGTGAACAGGTAGTTTTTTATGTAATTTATTAGTTGCAATAAAAAATATTTATGTCACCATGCTTTAAACGGAGATATTTTACAAATATTCAGCATTTAACATTATTTACGGGAAAAGGGAGTTAATTCGTGGCATTCAATTATGACATCACAAAGGAAAAAGTGTAAAATTACTGCTCCAGCCCAAAAATGAAACCTACTCCGTATCTGACTTTTTTTCTAATGCAAGGTTGAATTGTGCACTGAAACAGTGTCTATCTACCTTAATATAAATATGTAATTGTAGAATGTATTATTATTTAAAAAAAAAGCTCCTGCTCTGCATAATTCATTTTAAAACTGATTATTCTTTGAATGTTTCATTTTATAATATAAGGTATGAATTTTTGTTGGTTAATATAGAATCAGCATCATCAGTAACAACATAGATACATTTTATTTTAACATCAGTGCCTAAAAGTTGTTGGATGATTATTCATGGTTTTTTTCTGTTCCTCTGTGTGAAGGTAGAGTTTGAGTGTTGAAAATTGCCGTAAGTTTGCCTAAGGACAAAGTGAAATCTGAGATGTACTTATATTTAAGATGTAAAGAGCCTTACGAGTATGTTTCGAGTGTGATCATGATGTACAATAGTCATTTCTTAGTAATAAAGTCAAATTTAATACTTTATCATAAAACTAAAGGTATTATAAAGCATTTGACTTCTAGATGATCTTGTTTATTTATAAAGTGATCTATTTTTTTGGCTAATATTATTTTATTGTGTGTATGATAAAGATATATTTTATTATCATCCTCCTTATCATCATATTAGCCTGCAGAGACTTTCTGCAAAAGCCATGTCGGGTTGACCCGGATATATCAGAGGTTGACCTGGATATATCAAGCGATTCTCCCAAAGTTTCAGAGGCAATAACTTATATTCAAAATTTCGCACGAAATCAACCAGATAAAAAAAACATTTGTTGCATTTCCTCTTTCTGATTATGTATTCAAAACAGAATCATGATTACACAAATAGATAAACTAGACGTCAGAAAAATTATAGAAACTGGGTCGTTGATATATGCTGCTGAGCTTTGTTGTTTTCACATTATGACGTCATAAAACTCCAAGGAAAGATGGAATAATGTAACAACCAAAGGTTGCTTCAACAATCGAAATCGACATTTTTTCGAGTAATTCGGTCAAAATATTCATCAAGTAATAAAACCTTTGCCAATAAAATAATACTTAAAAACTGCAAAACATGTTTTTGATGCTGAAAATTGCTGAAAAAAGTGAGAATGACATTTTTGTCTAATTTCCTGCAGAACTTTGGGAGAATCTGAAAGCTCAGTTTAATAAATACAAATCTAAAATACAAAATAAGGGATGATAAACAAGTTATCAGGCTTTGGACAGCAGATGTAATTTAAAATATAATCCCACTTGCCAGAATATGAAGCTTGGGACGAGTGAGCATATATTTTGGCTCAGGGTTTGATATTTTATGATACATAGCTGTCAAGAGCATGGTAATATATACTTAATACACAGGTCACTTTTCCCTATATGACATACCAGAACAAAGAATATGTGATTTTGTAAACATTAGTCAAAGGTACCCAGTAAATAAAGGTTTTTTTTCTTTTTGGTCACCGATTTCCTTTGCTGTCATATATCTGAATTTTAATTTTATGAAACAAATCATATGTTTTAGGGTATCATAAAAAATTGTCTGAATTACAAAGATAAAATTTGACATCAAAGAATATGTAAAGACTGTACAACAAATTGTGAATAAGTAATACAACTAAGTTTTTATTCATTCAAGTGAAACTATATTATAGATTGTACTTTTGTCTCAAACTGTAAACCATACATCATAGTTTTTCATCATTAGAATGTTTGTGGCATCTAGTGTGAGCAGACTCTATACAAAGGGATTCATGTCCATCTTCTTGCTTCATCCTGTGCCATTTGACTGTGTGTTAATTGGTGACTAAAGGATTATATCACTGTTTCAAAAGTAGCTCATTTGTTAACCTACAACTATTTATACCCCCTGCAAATGAATTTGAGGGGGTATATAGCAATCAGTCAGTCTGTCTGTCCATCTGTCTGTCTGTCTGTCTGTCAGTCTGTCCACACGCCTTTTAAACAACATGAAGGATATTGATGAAACTTTACACAAAGGAAGGACACTATATGGACATGTGCATGAAGGATTATGATTATTGTCCAAAACCAGGAAGGGGAGATAATTCGACTTTGACTTTTCATTGATTCCATCTTCACAGATAACCTTGTAATTGCAACTCCTCTTAAACCACTTGAAGGAAGTATATAAAATTACATGTCTGCTACGGTATCTGCCCTGATGTCAGTCCCGAGACCTGATATCTGCCCGACGCGGTAGCAATAGATCTTGTCTTAATGAAATCTTACGGAGTTTACCTACGGTGCAAAGCCACTGTTTGAAAATTTCAGCATCAAAAAGGTTTCCCTTGGTGTTTCATTTTTAAGACACCAACCAATTCTGACTTTTCATTTTCAAAACACTTCTAAACCGAGAACAAGCTTTGGCTTCATCTATATTTTGTTTACCTTGCTAGATGACGTCATCAAAACAGGGCAGATAACAGTTATCTGCCCTGGACATGGATATCGATCAGACTTTCATCCGGTTATTACATATGCAAAATGGTACAATTTGCGTATAAATATGTGATAATGAAATGCAACCTTGCACAAAAGAAGGACATTATATGGAGATACGCATAGAGGAATATGATTATTGTTGGAAACCAGGAAGGGGGAGATAATTTGACTTTGACTTTTCATTGATGCCATCTGCATAGATAACCTCGTAAGTGCAATTACTCTTATAAAACACTTGTAAGATTTTATTGAATCTTTATACAAGGGAAGAGCATTTTATGAAGATGTGCATAAAGGAATGTATTTATTGTCCAAAACCAGGAAGGGGAGATAATTGGATTTTTAAATTTTCATTGATTCTTTCTGCAATGATTTTTTGGACTTAGACATTTTTCAAAAGAAATAATTCAAAGGGTACCTGGTAGATATTTTTGAAATAAAGATGTTGGAGAGAGACATGTTTTTCAATGTAATCCTTGTGAAAAGTTTATTCAAAGTGTTGGCTAGAAATTTCTGTAAAGCTTATGATTTTTTAAAAAAAATGTCAGAGCAAAAAAGGGTGGATTTTATTTTTGTCTGATTTCGACAGAAAAGTTATTTCTTGAGGATTATATCATTGTGTCCATACTCATATTGTATCAACACTTGTACTATGTCCACACCCACCTAAATTTGCACTTGCCGTATTGATTCAGGGTTCAATTAGTGGGGGTATATCTGGCTGCAATTTGGCGACAGCTCTTGTTCTTAACTGTAATGTTAATCCAACCAGACTTCCAGGCTGTCTTGTTGACTTAATCAAGTTATGAGACTTATACTGGAAATTTTCATTTTGAAGATATAAAAGATTAACCCCGCCAAAACAGATGTCATTTGTCATGCAGACATTATGTGTTTGATTACCCTGTTAACTTCTTGTTTGATGTTTGTTGGTGAATTTCTTTCAAATTTGGCTCATAAGCAGTCTAATTCATATGTAATCATATTNTTATTTACTTGGTCAATCTCCTTATTGCATCCATCTAATTATTGTGTCAAGCTCTTTCCTATGTCCATACTCACTTTAAACTACACTTTTTCAAATTTCAGTGGACGACATGCTGCGGTCGTATCATGCTGCGCTCGGCGTAGCCCTTTATTTGGTTTTCTTATAAGTTCAGATTTAAAGGAGGGTTTGGCAACAAAAAATTTCAACTATTAAAATGAAATTGAATTTGTTAAAAGCTTTAATATATTCATATTATAAGGCAGACTTATATAGATACTTATAAGCAGAAAAACAAATAAAACAATAAAACAATAAAAATTGTCTAAAAAATACAGAAATTCAGCAATCATTGTTATATTTTGAACATATAATTGTAAGATAGTTACATATTAAACCAGTATTATTTATATTTATCAAATATTACAATCTGTGTGTGGAATAATATGTTTGAAATACCAGGATCCTTGTTAAGGTAAAAACCCAATACTTAATAAAATGTATATAAACTATTTCAACTGTATCATTGTACAAATTACATTATATATTTATATATATAGTGCACCCTCGTTATATCGCCACCTTTGGGACCAGAGAATTTTTTGGCGATAAGTGAGGGTGGCGATATATTGAGGGAATAAATAACATAGAAACTATGCAACTTTTGAAAATTGTACCTTGAAAATGGTTTGCGATAAGTTGAGGGACGGCCATTAAAGAGGGGCGGTATAACAAGGGAGCACTGTACAAATATCTGTGGCATTTATGAAATGTATTTATATTTACTTATTTTTTTTCTCTACTATTTACTTACCTAAAAGGAGTATTTTGAAAAACAGGAAATGGAATAAATTGAATAACATACCTTTCTTTGAGGTAATATTCCACTGCTCAAAATGAAACTTGCATTAATAATCAATATGTCATATATTGTTTGTTTGTTTTTTCCTCATTTTCCCAAAATTATTTTTTTTAATTAATAAATCATTATGTTATCATAGAAATCCATGAAATTTTATCACATTTAGTGATAAAACATAGTGTCATCATAGACCATATGAACTAAGCATGAAATGTGAAATGTTTGCTAATTGCATAATAATTTTGCCAGCTACTTTCCTTCAACATTTGTCAGTATGCTATTGTCCTGATAGCAAGTCCTTGTATTGTCACCAGAATATCAGCTGTAATAGACCATTTGCCAGTTCTGCGATCAACAGAATGAATTTAGCAAAACCCATAAGGGAGGTAACTTTTTGAAAAATCTCAAGGGGACAGAATGGTTCCCTGCTTGTGAAAAACAATAAAAAAATAAAGCATTTTTAATTAAACTTAATGATAGTTTAATCTTTAGCAGA
>MJUU01047894.1:1579-12451 GCA_002080025.1 Modiolus philippinarum | reverse complement strand
CTTTTTCTTTGAATTTTCACAATTTTTGAACATTTTTACTTTTATTTCAAAAACTGTTTGAGATAAAGGCTAAATGTGAATTGCAAAAGTGTTGAGGTTTCAAGAACAACAATTTCTACATATGTCCAGCAGGTTCGCATCTCATCCAAGATGGCCACCAGCAGGGAAGATAGTTTAACATAGGACCCTATGGGAAATGCATTCAAAGATCTTCTCCTCTGAAACCACTGAGCCAATCAGGACCAAATTTTGTCACAATAGTCCTTGGGTGGTCCCCTTTAAAGTTTGTGATTTTTGCGTTTGTACCTCATCCAAGATGGCTGCCAGCGTGGAGCACAGTTTAACGTAGAGACCCTATCGGAAATGCATTCAAATGTCTTCTCCTCTGAACCTACTGAGCCAATTGGAACCAAACTTGTGATTTTTAGTTTGTACATCATCCAAGAATGAAAATTAACATCTGCTGAACTGATTTATAGTATGAATGGGTGGTTTATAGGTGACAATGAATAAAACCAGTGACCAGGTGAGCGATACAGGCTCATGTGAGCCTCTAGTTTAGCTCACCTCAAGAAGTGAGGGGGGCTTATGTGATACCGCTAGCGTCCGCGATGGCGTCGGCGTCTGCATCCCTGTCCGGTAAGAAGAATGGTTAAGGTCATTCCTGCTTACTGACATGTCCGACATCAACCATATTGGTATGTATGATGCATTTTGGGATGGCAATAACAATGCATGCTTCAGATGCTGTATGGGACTTGCATTTTACGCATCAGCGACTTGGTTAGGTAGAATGGTTGAAGTCCATTCCTGCTTACTGACATGTCCCACATCAACCATATTGGTATGTATGATGCTTTTTGGGATGACAATAACAATGCATGCTTTGGATGCTGTATGTGAAATACATTTTACGCATTAGCGACTTGGTTAGGAAGAATGGTTAAAGTCCATTCCTGCTTATTGACATGTCCAACATCAATCATATTAGTATGTATAATTCATTTTGAGATGACAACAACGATGCTTGTGACCTACATTTTACTGTGATTTGGTTAGGTATAATGATCAAAGTCCATTCCCATTTACTGACATGTCCCACATCTGCCATATTGGTATGTTTGATGCATTTTGGGATGACAGCTGCAGTGAATGCTTTGGATGCAGTCACTGGCAGTCATTGACCTACATTTTAGGCATGAATGAATCTGTTAAAAAAAGAATGATTATAGTCCATTCCTGTTTACTGACATATGCAACATGTGAAAATGCTGCACAATGAGGTGAGCTTAGCAGGCTGTGGCTCCTTTCTGTGTTTAATTTTAAATAGATGCGGGCGGGCGGTTTATATTTTTTATTTTTATTTTATTGTTTCTTGGTTGTCACCAAAATCTAATTTAGATTTTACTTTTATGACGCATTATTGATACATCTGAATTCAATTACCAAGATATTGAAACAAACACTTAAGGTGTTGGTAAGATTTTGAGCTTATAGATATAACTGCATTAGAAAAAAAAATTGGTTGAAATTTAAAAAAAGTTTTGATGTGGCCACCTTTTTGCAGATGCGGGCGGGGCTTAAGAAACAATTTTTTTTTTTTTTGGAATAGCCTAAATAAATCCTTGTTGTTAAGTGTCATGATCTATGAATTTGTTAAGGTTCCAGTATTCTTTATATCTAGTATGCATATATTGTATTCATAGGATTTCTGTGTGAAAGGTATAGTATTCATATTATATATAGGAAAACTTTGTGATAATTTGATTTGGAAAAAATTTCAAAAGCAAACATGTAAGGTTATAGTTATTTTGTATCTCATGCTTAAATTAGCTGTAGACTTATCCAAACAACATGTAAGATTTGAAGTTACAGTGCCAAATTTTCGAAGTGAATCAGTGAATTTATAGAACTTAATTAGTACCCAGTGTCCATGTCAACATTGTGGTGTACAATGTATTTAAGTATATTTTGGTAACTGAGTCAAGGTAGGATAGTCAAAATTATGATACAAGTACATTTTAGGATGATTGACATTGTCACAGAAAAATAAGCCTTTTTACCATACATTTTTCCACTGGATTCACTTACATTCAAGTTTAAGTCCTAAGTTCATTTGTCAGATACTGTGTATAGTAAGACCATCTTACCTTTCATATTCATGAACATGTATCAGGGACGATCAGTCACATCCAGGCATAATCAGTCACACTCTCCATTTAATTGTCTTGTATCCAGGCTTATGTCTTACTTTTCAATGTCAATTACTTTACATGATAAAATCTAACCTTCAATATGCATGCCTCAGGGGTGGCAGATCAGCATTTCCAGAAATTCACATCACTCTTTTTATGCTCAATTCAATTGACTTGTATTCAAGGTTACATTTTCCCTGACATATACATGCATTTTGAAAAGACCATATCCGAGTTCTGGTATTTAGATTCACCAGCAATTGTTTGTCCGCCCTACGTCACAAACATGTCAGCCCCATGTGACCAAGAATGTACTTCAACAAGATAGTTTCATGACGTTTTAGGCTTTATGATGTAACGTCTTCTACACTGTGACGTGGTCTGGTAAATCCTGATACTAGAACTCGGATTTGGGATATTGAAGGTCAGCATTCAGGCAGTTTAAGTTCTGTGAGGCAGTATAATGACCATAATGAAGGGATTCTTCTTCATCTTTGATGAGCCATGTTTTTCTTTTTCAGGGACCACAATTTCTGTTACAGATAAAAACAAAGGAAGTGGAGGAGGTTTGTATATTTATAAAAGAAATCAGTCAATCTTTATTACTTTTTTATGATAGCATTTGTCGGATATGATTGGTTCATATGACATCACATGATGTTCTGTAAAAATGGTGTTTACCTGGTATTTCCATAAATAGTACATGACGTTCTGTATTTGGAAACTTCAAATTTAAATATATATTAAAGGCTAACACACTGCAAGTTGTATGTCAATTAAAAGAAGAGTTATGTCATAAAATAATAAACCAATTATAGCATGGCAACTTTACTTATTAGAGTTAATTAAACCTGAACTCAGGTCTGTAAATTCATGCATTGACCTCGTCGTTGTATTATGTTTGTAAAATGCCATTTCCAGTTTAAAACAAAAGGTGGACAGTAATGGGATAAAAAAGTTTTTAAACATCAGCTAATCAGTATTATGACAAGTTCATAGACTTAAGGTAGCTAGACACTGGTGTGCTACACAATTCAATTGGGCATTTGAAAAATAAAAGAGTCTGATACGGGTTAGGTTGATTTTTGGGACAAAAAAGTAATTTGACAGCTTACCATTGTGATGTCATAATTGACTGACAGATTTGAATGTCATATTTTGCCCAATTTGCCACAATTATTTTCCCTTTTCCATATATGATGTTTAATCCATCAAAAGCATGGTAACATATACATTTTTTAATGTAATCAATGTAATCAATAGAGCATATCATAAACTATCTATTTACAATTATATATAAAATCCTCATGGAGAAAAGGATCATCTTTGTATGCCCCCAGATCAAGGGTTTTTGTCCTGTCTGTGTGACTGTTTGTCTGTGCATCCGAAACTTTCGCTTTAACTTTTTAACTATGTAAGATAGACTTTACATATTTTGCAAGTGTATAGGTCTAGTCAAGAGGAGCACAAATGTGAAAAAAAAACTTTGGTCAGGCCAAAGATCAAGGTCACAGAGGTCGAGACATGCTTCTGGGGGCATATGTAGTGTTTCACAAACTCATCTTGTTTCAGCTGAAAATTGCCTCCCCAGATTTTCGTCAGTATTCTTTGTAAATGGCTTAAAATGAGCAAACTTTGACATGAACTCTAGAAAAAATACAAGAGTGGCTGCACATCCTTTTAATGTCCCCAAATCGAGGATCCAAGGCATATTGTTTTTGTCCTGTTTGTGGGTCCGAAACTTTAACTAACCTTAGCTATAACCTTTGAACTATTAAAGGTAGCTTTGTCAGACTTTGCAAGTGTACAGGTCTAGACGAGAGGAACATAAATAGACACAAAAAAAGGTCATCTCAAAGGTCAAGGTCAGAGGCCAAGATTTTAAATTCTAGTCTTGTATGTTGTTTGGAAAGAAAGATAATTATATAGGTACTCCAACGAAAAAATTGAATGTTCGAATTGAATGAATATAACGGTGCAAACAGGTACTTATCTGCTTTAGTAATAAGACATTAAACTTTAAATAACCGAAAAATTAATATTAAGGGTAAATTAACATCATTAAAAAATTACAATAAGTCCACTTCTGGTATTTCATTTCCTTCGCATTTACCAGTTCTATAAGAGCTAAGGAAAAACTGGTTCAAAATTATTTTGGAGTTACGGCGCTTTGACTATTATTTAGGATAAATTACAACCAAAATTGGAGAAAACTGCAAAAACATGTAAAAGTAAAAATTGTCGTGCACCTACGTGCATTCATGAATCTATTTGAGACTTTGCATTTAGAAAGTATAGGTTGTAATTTAAATAGAACACTTAACGTGCGTCTTCATGTACCATGTTATCATTATGTATTTGTGCAATGAAAATTAACAAATATTCAAAATTTGCTTACAAAATTCTTCGTTGGAGTAACTAAATTATAACCTAAATATTAAGATTCCATTTTCAAATTTATTAAAGGAATAAAATTGGTGCTGGGGGCATATGTAGTGTTACGTAATACAGATTTTGGGTTGGTAGGATTGGTTCTTCAATTTAGCAGACTTATAGCAAAATCTCATGGATATAAATATAAAAGTCTATCTACCTTAACCTCATCAATTCTGACATTACAAGTTTAATAACATCAGCTAATCAGGGTTATTGACATTAGAAGTTCAATTAAAATATCTGCTAATCTGTAATGACATGAGAAGTTCTAAATTTACAATGTCCTAAGTTCAAAATTATCACTTTTCAGTAACCGATTGACATGTGCAAAATATCAGCTAACCAGTAAAGACTTTGTTTTTTGTGTTAATTTTTGCAAAACTGAGACATAGTGAAATAATTTCCCCAAATTGTAAATTTTGAAGGTAATAGAGGTGGTGTGATAGCAGTGGTGGTAATAATAGTATTGGTTTTAGTAGGAGTAGCCGTAGCAGGAATTGTTTATTATAAGTAAGTATTTGATATATGCAATTATCATGTAAAACATAGAATGAAGTTTCTTTCTGTACAATCTGATGTTGGCCTATTTCCCACATGAATGATTTTGGTGAAATATCAACAAATAATTTCTCTAACATGTGCATTTTTTCTGATATTTGGTAAAGTGCAATACACGTAGTATTGTGAAAGGCAGCTTAAAATTTGCAATATTTCAAAATCCCTTTTCAGTAAATTGAGAATATATTGACTAGACCAGAACAAGTCATTAAATAATTTCTTCAACACGTTTCTCAAGAACAACACAGACCCAGCATTTTTATGTTTTGCATGTAGTATCAATATTTGGAATCATTTAAAGACTGTTTCAAATCTGATTTATATTGACTTGTGTTTTATGGAAATTAGAATAGTTTAATGAAGGAAAATGAGGCACTTAATCATTTCTGTCACATACTCTTTGAAACAACATGTGATAATTTCTGATATTTTATATAGATTTTGAGGATGTAGAACTTTATTTGTGTGACTTATTTTTGAATTTACTATGATTCATATAACTTAGAACTGAAGTATGCCAGGCAACTCATGTATTCTTTTGGACACTAAATAATGATTTAATATTTTAGGAGAAGAAATAGACATAGATTTTCTGAGGCTGTAACATTTGAAAATCCTCAATATGGATCTCATGATTCACAGATAAAGGTAAGGTATATTTGGAATCCACAAATTGGGTCATTATATTCACAGATAACAGTGAAGTGTATAGTTAATCCACATCATGGATCATACATAGTTGCCAACCATTACCATTAAGTTCTGGAAAACAGGTCATTTCTTCAATCTGAAGTTTAGCTCATCCATTCCAAAGATAATTATAGAAATTTAAAAAAATCTAAAATAGTAAATCTTGAGGAATTTGGAATAAAATGTAGTTATCTTAATATTGTTATACAGCTAGTGAAGCTTCATGCATGGATTCATTGCATGTTCTTGTACAAAAAATATTTACAATTCATTTTGAAACTGGATTCAAATCATAACTGGAATAAACATTTTTTTATGCTAAAGCATCAAAATATTTCAATAATGCCTGCAGCAAAAGTTATAACACAATAATGAAGGCATGTTNCACAAGTTTTGCAACCTGTCGCCTGTCTGTCACCCTGGCATACTTGAATTGCACTACTGCATCATTTAAATCCATGTCATTATTCCAGTTTGGCGTTAATCCATTCAATGTTCAACATTCCAAAGGTAGATTTACCTAGCTAAAAGGTAAACGACTTATTGTTAATCCATATATAGCGGTGCGTTTTATAATTCACATGAAATAATATTTTATTGAATATTTTCATTCAAATATATCTTGTATATTAAATTTTGTATTTGTGTTCTTCTGTTGAAACCTGTCGTCTGCTTCTGTCAAATGAAACGGCCAGGTGACGCAGAACTGATCCATCAGATGATAATGTTCCTGTACCACGTGCAAATATAATCAATATGTCAATTTGAAGAATATTGAAAGCAAGTCCAGCCTCAATACAAGGTAATGAATTGACAGTCTAATTTTATTAAATTATTCGGTGTTTTGGCCTCATTTGATTGGTAATTAAAA
This sequence comes from Modiolus philippinarum, assembly GCA_002080025.1. NCBI lineage: Eukaryota > Metazoa > Mollusca > Bivalvia > Mytilida > Modiolidae > Modiolus > Modiolus philippinarum. The sequence goes on along the minus strand of MJUU01047894.1, from coordinate 5,701 downwards.
GTAATACTTCATATACTCATTGACAGAACAAAAACAAATCAAAACAAAAATTCTCTATATAACTCTGAAAGAGTTCAGCAAATGTAGTTAATAATGTTTCATCTTAATTGTCAAAATTTACATTTTAGGGTGTGGAAAAAATTACGTTTATTTATCTCAATTTTAATAAAGATGATTTCTTAAACCGATATCAGAAATTAAAATAGCCATTGTAAAAGTTTTAATTAAATGAATTACAGACTCATTGTAAATAGCAAGAAAGAAATAAAAATAATAAATAAACAATCTACAAGGATATCCGAGCACAATTTGTGATTAAATATATGACAAATTCAGACACTTTTATTTTACTTTGCATAAAATCTTAAAATCATAACTGTCACCAATTATAATTCATGTATGAGATTTTTTCAGAAGATAACAGACATACTGGAAAACGTTTTGCTTGTCTTATTTGATTACGTTTGTAAATTTCGGCATTAACTGTGGTTAATTCTACATCTTTGACGGAAACTTCACACATTCAAGCATAAAATAGTTCTGGAAGGGGGACTTAAGATCAATCAAAGTTATTACAATGTTTTTGTCTTAACTTTGAAAATTTATTACTCACCCAAAGACCTTATATCTCATTAAATGTTGCAATAAGTGAATGATTAAATTCATTTACTAGTAATTATGTCATTTGTTTTTTACTGATTTTGCATGTAACATATGAAACTTTTGTCATGTAAAATGTCTTGCATACCATATTTCTAATAAAATGGCCATCAACATTTTAAACCTTGTATTTTAGTAATATCTAAAATCGTAATATAAATATTCCGTGATAGTATGAATTCTTCTAAAAATACAAAAATAGCCATGTTGCATAAAAAACAGTAAATTATGTTAAATGCTGTACACATGTTTCCTTCAAAGAGTAACTTTTTACCAGCAGCATTAAGATGAAATAATATGGAAAGCAGTAAGAAAGAACGTTTCAATTCCAACAATAACAAAATTGGAATCTAAATTCAATACCAAGGACATACATCGAGTGATATAAGTGAAGAAAGTGTTAACACTAAGTAATATCGAAAATCCTTCTAGAACAAATCACAATATTTCAATTTCGCAATTCATATTGAATTAAATTAGTACTTACTAGAATTACATTTCATCCAAATAGAAATTGGAATCATAGTCTAGCTAGATTTTTGATCTACTTGATTCCAATTATTACTGTAACAAATGCATATTAAAGATTACAGATAAAATTAAATCGTTTCATAGTGTCGTTAACATTAGCAAAACTTAATTGTATCTTGATACATACTAGAAGTACTGTGGTCCGCTGGGCCACAAATGAATACCCCCGCTTCCAAAAAGTAATATAATTCTTTAAAGTTGTCCAGACCAAACTTGAAATCAAGCCAAGAAAACAGGAAGTGGTGATACAGCAGACCTGAAAACGGCTTACACATCACAATTCATCAAAATCAAGCTTCAGACCAAATATGAAACCAACCCAACCCATGGAAGCTGAGAAAACTGTGATGAAAATTTCTCCTTCCTAGTTAGTTACTGTTAAACATCAAAGAATCGGCAAACAGGAAGTGCATGCACAACAGACCTGTAAATGGCTTACACATTACAACTCATCATTATAAAGTTCTAGTCCAAATTTGAAATCATACCCACTTATAGAAGCCAAATAAACTGTGACGAAAAATTCTCATCCATAAAGGGTTACAATAAAACTTCAACATGAAAACAGGAAGTATTAATATGGCAGACCTCAAAATAGCTTACACATTACAACTCATTATTATTAAGCTCCAGACCAAATTTGAAATCATTCCCACCCATACAATTCAAGTAACCTGCAACGAAAATTTTCTCATCCATAGTGTGTTATAGTAAAACTTAAACATATTGGCAAACAGGAAGTAGCAACACGGCAGACCTGAAATTAGCTTAACATTACAACTGATCATAATCAAGTTTCTGACCAAATATGAAATCATTCCAACATATACAACCTGAAAAAACTGTGACGAACAATTTCTCATCCATAGTATGTTATAGTCAAACTTCAACATATCGGCAAACAGGAAGTAGCAACATGGCAGCCCTAAACTAAATTAGTAAGGATTAGTAAGGATTAGTAAGGATATCGTCGATATACATGTACCTGCTGTTATCGTTGAAAATTGAAATAAGTTGGTCACTGTTTTGTTCGGTTCCATCCTGTAGTTCTTTTACACGTTACACGTTACAACTTTACAACTTTTACACGTTACAACTCATCATAATCAAGCTTCTGACCCAATATGAAATAATTCCAACATACAAGCTGAGAAAACTGTGACGAAAATTTCTCATCCATAGTGTGTTATAGTAAATCTTCAACATATCGACAAACAGAAAGTAGCAAAATGACAGACCCAAAAATAGCTTAAACGTTACAACTAATTATAAACAAGCGTCTGACCAAATATGAAATCATTCCAACATATACAAGCTGAGAAAACTGTGACGAAAATTTCTCATCTATAGTGTGTTATAGTAAAACTTCAACGTATCGGCAAACAGGAAGTAGCAACACGACGGATCTGAAAATAGCTTACACGTTACAACTCATCATTATCAAGCCCCTGATTAAATATGAAATTATTCCAATATATGCAAGTTGAGAAAACTGTGACGAAAATTTCTCATCTATAGTTTGCTATAGTAAAACTTCAACGTATCGGCAAACAGGAAGTAGCAATACGACAGATCTGAAAATAGCTTACACGTTACAACTCATCATTATCAAGCCCCTGACCAAATATGAAATCATACCAATATATAATAGCTGAGAAAACTGTGACGAAAATTTCTCATCTATAGTGTGTTATAGTAAAACTTCAACGTATCGGCAAACAGTAAGTAGCAACACAAGAGATCTGAAAATAGCTTACACTTTACAACTCATTATAACCAAGCTACTGACCAAATATGAAATCATTCCAATATATACAAGCTGAGAAAACTGTGACGAAAATTTCTCATCTATAGTGTGTTATAGTAAAACTTCAACGTATCGGCAAACAGGAAGTAGCAACACGACAGATCTGAAAATAGCTTACACGTTACAACTCATGTTTCACAAGTNTAGGAAAGCTTAAAGAGATCTCTAGATTATTGACAAAGTCTGATGTATAAGCTGCACCATTGGTGCAACCGTTGCAGGTCACAGTGGTCTGCATTGTCTTGATCAAGGAAAAAGGCATTTTTGTTTTGAAATACTGTGTCTAGAAGTGTTTGCAAATTTCAAGTGGTTTTCTTAATTGAGAACACTTTGCGTATATCACTTACACTTTTTAACTGGTGACATGTTCATATCATGTGACATGGTGCCGCTGTTTCTTGTTAATATAAATATCTATATACATTCTTTATTACAGATTTCTGGACTTCCATCAGATCCCAGCGAAGACAATCCGTTTGGTTATTCTCCGTTGCATGAAGATCGTGAAGAACATTATAGTTCTCCGATGTTAAATGTCGATCAAGTGGAGTTTAAACCTAGAAAATGAGGAAACAAGCAATATCAAAAAACTGAAAAGAAAAATTTTGTTCATCACATATACTAACAGAAATTCACAAGCTTAGACCATGTACTATATGTGAATCAAGATTACGATATTCAAGTTGAAGATGAGTTTGTCAACTACTGTGTTAATGTGACAGAATATGTCAACATGTAAATTGTCATGTGATTCAGCTGGACTGATTTGTGGGCGTGTCTCATGTATTACAATTTAAATAATTGTGTCCATGTGCTATAGCTTGCTGCTTATGTGAGCTATGTACATCACTCTCTCAGCACCAATATTTTTTTATTTTGAACAGATTTACATGATCATTTATGATTTTTTGTTTCACAGATATAATTAGACATAATCATTTTTTCATTTTAGTGAAAATATTAAGTAGAAATTGTTTGAAATAATTATAGAGTGGCATACAATAGGTTTTTAAAAGGTAATTTTCTTATCTTTAGAAAATGCTTCTTCTGTGTAAGAAACACCATACAGGCCTAAATGAATGTTGGTTGTGATAAATACTGTACTGAGTCTTTGCTAATATTTC
>MJUU01047893.1:83696-98406 GCA_002080025.1 Modiolus philippinarum | reverse complement strand
AATTATTTGGTCAGGCAATAAGAATAATTTTCTTGAACAAAAATCAGGCATTAGATCTAAATCCTAGGTATTAAGCCTAATGCCAAACTCATTTTAGGTTTTAGGTCTAATGACTAGACATTAACTTAATTCCTAGGATTTAAGCTTAATGCCTAATTTCACCTATTGCCGCTAACACATATAACCCTTTCGGTAGTTCTCTAAATCTTTGTATGAATTTCCCCATTGGGTCAATTGTTAAACCCAGTTTTGCTGCTGGCAGCAATGTTGGATGAAATAAGTACCAAAGTGGCAACATTTGGTCAGCACCTCATAAGCATGATCCATGCTATGTTTGGTTTAAATCCATTCAGCAGTTCTCGAGAAGAAGATCTTTGTATGCATTTTTCTATAGGGTCCATTGTTAAACTAAGTTTCACTAAGTACCAACACTTGGTCAGCACCTCATACTTTGGCTTAAATCCATTCAGCAGTTCTCTAGAAGATCTTTGTATGCATTTCCCATAGGGTCCAATGTTTAATTAAGTTTTGCCGCTGGCAGCCATGTTGGATGATGGATCAGCACCAAAGTAACAACACTTGGTCAGCAAATCATAAGCATCATTCATGCCAAGTTTGCTTCAAATCCATACAGTGGTTCTCAAGAAGTTCTTAGCACAAAAGTAAAATTTTCAACTAAGTGCGCAGCTGGCAGGCATGTTGGACGGCAGATCTGCACCAATGTGAGAACACTTAGTCAGCACCTCATATAAATCATCATTCATGTAAAGTTTGGTTCAAAATCCATTCAGTGGTTCTCAAGAAGAGAGGACCTCTAGTACATCATTCCTGTAAAGTTTTGTTGAATTTGCTTCAGCGGTTCCAGAGAAAAAGATAAAAATGTGATTTTTCCATAGGGTCCAATGTTAAACCCAAGTTCCGCACTTGTGGCCATGTTTTTTTATCAGATCGGAACAAAATGAGCATTTTTAGTGAAGGACCTGCAGTACATCATTCCTGTAAAGTTTTGTTGAATTTGCTCCAGCGGTTTCAGAGGAAAAGATGAAAATGTGATTTTTCCCATTTGGTCCGATGTTAAACCTAAGTTCCATGCTGGCGGCCATGTTTATTATCAGATCGGAACAAAATGAGCATTCATAGTGAATGACCTCTAGTACATCATTCCTGTAAAGTTTTGAGGAAAAGATGAAAATGTGATTTTCCCATGAGGTCCAATGTTAAACCTAAGTTCTGCGCTGGCGGCCATGTTTTTTATCAGATCGGAACAAAATGAGCATTCTTAGTGAAGGACCTCTAGTACAGTTATGTGACATGAGTGAGTTCGCAAAGCAAAATTTTCGTGTGCATTTTAAGTAAAACCGATCACTCTTTAATAAAGCCTCTACAATTTATTTGCTTTCCGATATTCAAATTTTTTATACTGCTAAAGAGGGCTTTCCAAAGAGCTTCTGTCAGTAATTTAGAAATAATTATATGTTCAATCATTTTCTTATACTGATTATTAAAATTAAGATTGAATTTTTCATTGCCTCAATTTGTTATATAATATATAGCAAATCTCGACGTTGTAAAAATGTAGACATGTTTAAATTGTTACAAAATGGAAACTATGGAACATAAAACTATTTTTTAATTACAGTTTGAAGCTGCTGGTCAAGTTCTTTTCAGCAGTATAAGAAATTTAACAAGAGTTGTCAGAAGACAACATAGCTCGCCGGTGATTCCAGTAACCTCAATGCACAATAAATTCAAAAGTAAAGAAAGCTTTCTTCACAAGAAAGTCACATATGAAATACAAACACCCTATCACTAAACAACTTAATTCTAGAAGCTAAATTAAAGTTTTTAAAAAATTGCCCTCAGGGCAAGGTCAAGGTCAAAATGTCTACAAATATGGTAACATTAGAAAGCTCCCATCATAAGAACGTCACATACCAAATATGAACACCCTACCACTAAACAATTAAATTCTAGAAGCAAAGTTAAAGTTTTTAAAAAATTGCCCTCAGGGCAAGGTCAAGGTAAAAATGTCTACAAGTATGGTACCAGAAGAAAGCTCTCATCATAAGGAAGTCACATACCAATTATGAACACCCTACCACTAAAAGCCTACCTTCTAGAGGCAAGGTTAAAGTGTTTCAAAAATTGCCCTCAGGGAAAGGTCAAGGTCAAAATGTCTACAAATATGGTCACGCTAGAAAGCTCTCATCATAAACAGTCACATACCAAATATGAACACCCTACCACTAAAAGCCTGCCTTCTAGAGGCAAGGTTAGTTTTTTATATATCGCCCTATAGGCAAGGTCACAGTCAAAATGTCTACAAGTATGGTACCAAAAGAAAGCTCTCGTCACAAGGTAGCCACATACTAAATATCAACATCCCATCTCTTAACGTCTCCATTCCACAAGCAAGGTTAAAGTTTTTGCTGACGACGCCGACACCGAGGGTATGACAATAGCTCTCTGGACATTCGTCCCAGCAAGCTAAAAATTGGACCAGAAATGAACTCTTGAGACTATTTTGAACAGTGACTTTTACTTGAAATACACAGAAAAACTTGCTTTGCGAAACTCACTCATGTCATATAACTGTACATCATTCCTGTAAAGTTTTGTTGAATTTGCTTCAGCGGTTTCAGAGGAAACGATGAAAACGTGATTTTTCCCTTAGGGTCTAATGTTAAACCTAAGGTCCGCGCTGGTGGCCATGTTTTTTATCGAATCAGAACAAAATGACCATTCTTAGTGAAGGACCTCTAGTATATCATTCCTGTAAAGTTTTGTTGAATTTGCTTCAGCGGTTTCAGAGTAAAAGATGAAAATGTGATTTTCCATTTGGGTCCAATGTTAAACCTAAGTTCCGCACTGGGGGCCATGTTTTTTGTAGGATCGGAACAAAATGAGCAATCTTTGTAAAGGACCTTTAGCACATCATCCCTGTAAAGTTTGGTTGAATTTGTTTCAATGGTTTCAGAGGAGAAGATGAAAATGTGAAAAGTTAACAGACGACGGACGACTGACGCCAAGTGATGGCAATAGCTCACACTGACCCTTCGGGTCAGGTGAGCTAAAAAGAATACACAATATTGGTTTTCATAATCTTTAATTCAGATAACAATTTACTAATATATGTATATGTTGATTAGCATTCATATACAAAGCTGCAAAGACAATTATGTTCAATTTAAAAAAATCTGAATATCAATTCAAGACAAGGTAAATGAACATCATTGTACAAAGTGTGCTACTACACTTTGGATATGGAAAGAACAAATACACTTTTATTGGAAAAAGTTGCAACTAAAATTTTGTTAAGACAAGACATGCTAAATTATTTTATATAGATTGTCATTACGTTTTAGATTAATAAAGGCCATGATGTAAAAACAAATGTTTTTTTTTTTCATTAAAAAAATACCAAATAACCAGAGTTGGACTTCTAAGAATGCATGTTATTATGTCGCCCCAGACGTAGTCGGGACGACAAATTGTTCTTTGTCCGTTTCTCTATTATTCATTATTATTGTTTCTTTCTTCCACCTCTTTTTGTCCACGCCAGTTCTCAGAGATGCCTGGACAGAATTCGTTCATATTTGATACAAAGTTGGATCACCTTATGAGGTTGCACCTCTACCAAAAAAAAATTTCAAAACGGCTGCCATTTTCAAGATGGCTGCCAAGTTACGTCAGCGTTTTGAATTGGTCTGATTTCCATAAAAATCATAAAATCTCCAACAAGTCTTGACAGAATTCATTCATATTTGGCAAAAAGTTGAATCATCATAAGAAGATGGGCATGCAACAAAAAAAATTTTCAAAATGGCTGACATTTCCAAGATGGCTGCCAAAATGTCAACTTGGACCGATTTCAACGAAAATTGATTTCTAGGTAGATTTTGACGCCGAGAACAAGGTGGAATCATGGAATTGGCTGCCAGGGGCGACATCAGCTATTGCTTGCAATTGCAAATCTAGTTTTTTTTTACTTTCTTTACCATACTGGAATAATATACAAATAAAGTAATACTTAAACCTAAATGATATTTAAAAGAAAGAACCAACATAATTTTGCCTCTTGTAAAATGAAAATGAGAAGTTTTGTATATGGATTTATCTGAATAACATAGAATTACTTAACAAACAATAATAGTTACAATTCACATCAACTTAAGGAAAAAAGATCTCAGATTAGATGTTTTCTTTTTCATCGATGTATTCTCAGTATCTTCAAGTTTACAAAAGAATCTAGCATTGACTAGAGATAACTGTGGCAAAGCCACTAAGGATATCATGAAACCCCATTTTCTAAAAATAAATGAAGTCAAATTATCCCCCTTCATGCTGTCTGACAATATTCATATTCCTTCCTGCACATCTGCATATCTTACCCTTCCTTTGTGTCAAATTTCATGGAAATTCTTAAGGTAGATTGATCCTAATAAAAATATCAGACAGATTTATTTTGAGATATTTTGTAGATCTTAGTTAATTTTTTTTTTTTAAATGAAATAAAAATTATGTCACCTATCATTTTTTCCTGTTATCAGGCTTTGAAAATCAGGCCAAATTCTGTTTTTTCAGCAATATTTACAAAGAATATATAGGGAAATGTGACAACATGCTTATTGTTTGGCTTTCATATGGAATAAATATTATATATTAAATATAAATATTAAAATTTTTTGATATTTCAGAGATATATACTTTAGATATATGTTGAGCAGAAAAAATCTATATATCACCGTTTGATCAAGAGAGATATTTCATATATTTAACAAAATAGACAATATTTATGGGAAAAGGGATCTAATTCGCTGGAAAGTGTATGTCAAGCTATTATGACGTCACAATGAAAAGGCCAAATAAGGAATATTCCGGCTTGAAAGTCAAAGTCAATTCTGCATATGACTCGTGTTTCACAAATGCGCCAATGGAATGCGCCGTGTATTAGTGTCGATCTACCTTAAAGAGTTTACAAGGTGAGTGTGGACAGATGTACTAACAGAGCGATTCCCATATACCAAAGAACTTTGTTTTGGGGGTATAATAACAGTGGAAACACATTACAGATTTGAACCTATTAAACTATATTTTCAAATTAAGATACTTTCCATCTTTGATCTGTGCCCTTGTTCAAAATGCTGATCTCCTCATCTTAGTCAGGTTCTTCAATATGTACATACAATTAAAAATGAGGTCAAGCATTTGGCAACAATTAGCCTAAAAACAAATTTTTTCTTAAAAATCTTAACCATGACAAAAGAACTCTATGAAACTTGGCAACAACTTTCATTATACTCTTTGCATATAAGCAGCATTATTATCTTATGAACTGTTCTTATACCAACTATTCATTTCTTCACATATGACAAATACTTTATAAAATCTAGCACTAAAGAGGCAATAAGAAAAAGCAATTTAACATTCATTAGGATGAATAAAATGTGTTGAATATCATCCCTAACTTAAAATGTAATTTCAGAATAAAGAGTAAAACAATTGTCAACAACAAACCAGATGCTAAAATATATTGCAGACCTGGCTTCGAGTTTCATTCATAATCATTAACCAAAACAAAGCAACCTGATCCACAAAATAGTTTTCAAAATATGTCAGTTTACAAGTTTTCCATAAAGGTCTAACTAAGATGTGTGATTGCTGTCATCTTGGATTCAGATTCAGATCATGTACATTTGTAATTTGTAAAGGACCATATTGTTACCTTGCCTTACTGTCTTTACTGCAAAAAATAGATCATGTGTAAACAATCGATATTCAATGGGTACTCAAATTTAATTTACCCAAAACTGACCAATGAGATTTGATGTTTCATAAATAGGTGGGACTAACGATTAAGAATCAACTTTCTGTAAACAATGCAAATTAATGCCACATTTGTGAGAGGAAGGCTTTTGAAAGAAAAATTGTTGTTAAAATTTATTTCCTTGTTCCACAAAGGATAATCACATGTCCATATATGCTTCAACCATAGTTTAATTTTAATACAATGACAAAGTAAAAGCAAGTGATGACCCTAAAAGATGTCTCGCCCGTCCCTGCTGGCCTCCAAATTGATGTGAAATCTAAGTGAACTAATCAGAAAAGTGAACATGCTCACTAGACTGTGAAATTGAGGTCAAGGACAAAAGTCACCTGCCAGACTGACATGTATTACCCAAGACCAACCTACATACCAAATATTATCAACCTACCACTTCTAGTTATTGAGAAATGGTCTTGCAAATTTTTGCATTGATTAACTTGTTCTCGTCCTGATATAGCTGAAATATTGCTCATTGGACGTTAAACTCTAAATAATCAATCTAAATAATCAATCATGAGAAATGGACTTAAGCAGAAAGACTTAACTTGGCCACTAGACCGTGAAATTGAGGTCAAGGACAAAGGTCACCTGCCACACTGACATGTACTACCCAAGACCAACCTACATACCAAATATTATCAACCTACCACTTCTAGTTATTGAGAAATGGACTTAAGCAGAAAAACTTAATGTGGCCACTAGACCGTGAAATAGGACAAAAGTCACCTGCCAGACTGACATGTACTACCCAAGACCAACGTACATACCAAATATCATCAACCTACCACTTCTAGTTAGTGAGAAATGGACTTAAGAAGAAAAACTTAACGTGGCCACTAGACCGTGAAATTGAGGTCAAGGTCACATGACGTTATGTCCGTCAGGTAGCACTCGATTAGTACTACCACTGGACCAAATATGATGTTCCTACATCAAAAGGTTTTCAAAATATCCTGTATTTAGTNAGAAAAACTTAACGTGGCCACTAGACCGTGAAATTGAGGTCAAGGACAAAAGTCACCTGCCAGACTGACATGTACTACCCAAGACCAACGTACATACCAAATGTCATCAACCTACCACTTCTAGTTATTGAGAAATGGACTTAAGAAGAAAAACTTAACGTGGCCACTAGACCGTGAAATTGAGGTCAAGGTCATAAATCATAAATCAGAAGAAAAATATAAAATATGCTGGAGTTTTTATCTGTAGTCTCAGAGATGATCAATATAAGAAGTTAGCAGAATGGCATTTTCTAAACTAGAGGCAGTGTCATTAATGTGACAATTAACACATTTTTCAAAGGGGCCTACCTTCCACCATTACTGTGTTTCTCTAGTGGTTACAGAGTAGATGATCAAAATGTGAAAAGTTAATAGACACCAAGTGATGGTAGAGCTTGAGCTGGCCCTTTGTTTCAGATGAACTATAAATGAAAGAATAAACAAAATATGTGAATATGTTTGTGAAACACTACATATGCTCCCAAGATTCTACAGTAAAATATATGAAAAAAAAAACCAATTTTACCCCTTTTTGATCTCTGTGACCTTGACCTTTGATCTAATTCTTTTATTCTTATTTATGTTCAATTTTTCCCATTTGTCCCCCCTTTGGGCCTCTTGTTTCTCAAAAACAGTAAATGATACCTCAAATCTGTCCGAATACTACAGTTGCGCAATTTTATTAGCAAAAACATAAAACAAACCCCAAAACTAGAGCATGTCGAAACTGGCGTTGTCGGAAGGGCCCCGCAATTTCGATCCTGAAATTCCATGCAAAAGTAAAATTGAGGTAAGTGTGGATTCACATTCTGTTTGACACAAATAATTTGCTGGATACAGTGAATTCTTGAATTTTTACCAAACCATGTCATTTTTCAGCTTCAGACTTAGTATCAAATCATTCCAAGTTGATACAAGTCTAAAAATCTTATGAAGATAATTTCGTTTATAGTAAAAAGTAAAAGTATTGGCAAACAGGAAGTGGCTGATCGACAAATTTGAAAAACCACTTTTGCAATACAACTCATCATTTCAAAGCTTCAAACCAAATTTCCAATCATTCCCTCCAGTAGAAGCCAAGAAATCTGTGACCGAAATTTAGTTTTAGTAAAAATTCAAAGTCTCAGCAAACAGGAAGTGGATGTCCGACAAACTTGAAAATTGATTACACAATACAACTCATCACTTCCAAGCTTTAGACCAAATTTCAAATCATTCCCTTCAGTAGAAGCCAAGAAATCTTTGACGGAAAATTGGTTTACAGTAAAAATTCAAAGTATCGGTAAACAGGAAGTGGATGTCCGACAAACTTGAAAATTGCTTACACAATACAACTCATCATTTCCAAGCTTCAAACCAAATTTAAAATTGTTCCCTTCAGTAGAAGCCAAGAAATCTTTGACGGAAAATTTGGTTTACAGTAAAAATTCAAAGTATCGGTAAACAGGAAGTGGAAGTCCGACAAACTTGAAAATTGCTTACACAATACAACTCATCATTTCCAAGCTTCACATCAAATTTCAAATCGTTCCCTTCAGTAGAAGCCAAGAAATCTTTGACGGAAAATTTGGTTTTTAGCAAAAATTCAAAGTATCGGCAAACAGGAAGTGGGCACCCAACAAACTTGAAAATTGCTTACACGATACAAATCATCATTTCCGAGCTTCAGACCAAATTTCAAATCATTCCCACAGATAGAAGCCAAGTAATCTGTGACGGAAAAAATTGTTGACGGACAGACGGACAGACAGACAAAGTGAAAACTATAGGGCACCCGCATCTCGATGCCGGGCCCTAATAAAATAATGATTGTACAGTCAAATATGTGAAAACAGGTAATTTCAACCTTTTTAACATCTGTGACCATGACCTTTGACCTGACCTAATTTTTTTGCATATTTATGTTCCTCTTGACTAGACCTATACCCTTACCAAGTAGTTCAAAGTTATAGCCAAGGTTAAAGTATCGGACTCAGAGAGAAACAGACAGACAGACAGGACAAAAACAATATACCCTCCGATCCTTGATCTTGGGGCATAAAAAATATCCAAGATTCTTATCCTCTTCTGCCCCTATGATATCAGCTCATAGAAAAAAAAAATAGTTTGATATTTGACTCATTTCTGGTAATTTTCTAAAAAATTTACAGCATTTTCAATATTGGTGATAAAAAGTAAAATTTGCCTGCCAGCCTTTTATTTTAAAAGCATTGGATGAGAATCTACGAATTGTTTTATAATGGCCTTAGTATATTCATGATAAAAATGGATGGACCTTCTTATACACAATACACATCAGTCATATGTCATATTTTTCATAAAATAATAGTTACATCACAAAATTCAAACATATAACAGAATACACAATAACTTTGTGAGTGAACATTTTTAACTTCTTTGAACACATTATGGTGAAAATTTCATTTAAATGACAATCATAATACTGTTCACAACCTCAACAGTTTAAGGTATACATCCAACCAACCAATTCCTTCAGAAATGATTCAAGGTTCCAGGCATAAGTCCAAGTAATGCTTTAGAAGAAGACCTCTTTTACTTGTTTCCATGTAATACCAAGCTCCAGGGTATACAACTCCAATCAATGCCTCAGGAGAAGACACTATATTTTGGTAACAACATCCTAACCAATGCTTCCAAAAACATCCTTTATATTAATTCAGCGGTAAGGACATCCATTTGCCCAGTGTCCACGTGAACCTATAAAATAAAATTTATATTCTGAATATCAACAGTGATGAATAACATTTTTTAACGCTAATGACATCAGAAAATCCAGCTGGATATATTTGTACCTCACCATACTTACAATTATCCATTTACACAATATAAATAAACAATAGAAAGGACAGAAAACATCCTGCTTCAGAGGGGCATGTTTCATAACTGTATACTAAATGTGGTTAATATTCTGATGTCAGTAATCTTTGTAATATCTACATAATTTCCTAGGACTGTATTTTCTAGAAACACCAATTCAGTGTATTTGTTTTTCATGAGTACATGGAATTCTGGTGTGCTCTTGCATTTTAACCAATGTTATGTTCTATATATCATCCTATAATTCTGTACACTAAAGAAATTGACAAGAAATCCATTGAAAAAATATAATTTACACTAGTAAGCTTTACTTTTTCAAATTTCTTAAAGCTCTAAAAATGCATAATTCTTTTTTCCATGTAAAGAAAATCATGTCACACACCATTTGGAGCATATAAACATAAGGAGTACTTGATAGTTTCAATTATTTCCACATATAATTTTGAACAACCATGGAAGAGGATTGATACCGAACATTACTGAGATACTTTATATAGTTGAAATGAACAAAATACATTTATATTTATGTACCTCCCACTGCAAAGGAACTTTTAGTTAAAGTAAAATATTCATTGAATCTTTTTTGTATAACTCATAGAAGACAACTATGTTCAAATAATACCGGAGTTTCGAGATACTAACTCTCGTGTAATTGAAGGCGGAAACAATCCCCTCAAATACCAGTGAGACGGATAACTGGATTCCTGAACTATTGAAATAAATATACATATCACCCAAAAAACAAAACTATTTATGAAATTGAAGTGCACTTATAATTTGTCCTTTATGACAATTATTGAACTAAATTTTAATTGACGAAAAACAATTAACCTGAAGCCCTTCAAATAGAATAAATATAAATCACCCTCAGCTCAACAGTGTTAATTAATCAGTGATTCCCTCTCCAGGTATTGATGTATTGATTTTTTCCGCATAATACACAAAAATGTTTCTGGGGTAAACACGACTCAAAACTCCTGTATTATGTACTAATATGTTCCACACTGGCAGTCACATTAAGTCTACTGATAAACAAATGTATAATCTAATCCTTATTAAATGATCCAGTGTACTTAAAAACATTTTCATATTGATAATATTTTGAAAAGGTCATTCAAAGGTAAATTTGGGCAGTTCATTAAAAATTAATTTAATGTGAACTATATTTTATTCTCCCAAAATTTTGTCAAAATGCCCTGCCAACTACTGCGATTAGATATAAAAGACCTTTCTTTATGTTGCTTTTATAATTATTAAAGGGTCAGAGACTGAGCCTGTATCGCTCACCTGACAAAATACTTAACAGCAGGGTTTTCGATGTTCTGCATGGTGGCCATGCTTATTTGTCGAATTGAAATGAAATGAGCAATCTTTGTGAAGGACCTTCCATATATCATTCCTGTAAAGTCTGGTTGTATTTGCTTCAGTGGTTTCCCAGGAGTTGATGAAAATGATGTTTTTCCCATAGGGTCCAATGTTAAATACAAGTTCCGCACTGGCGGCCATGTTTTCTGTCCAATAGGCACGAAATGAGCAATCCTTGTTAAGGACCATGCCTACTTCATTCCTGTAAAGTTTGGTTGAATTTGCTTCAGTGGTTTCAGAGGAATTGATGAAAATGACGTTTTTCTCATAGGGTCCAATGTTAAATATAAGTTCCGCACTGGCGGCCATGTTTTTTGTCGGATCGGAACGAAATGAGCAATCTTTGTAAAGGATCTTCCATACCTCATTCCTGTAAAGTTTGGTTGAATTTGCTTCAGTGGTTTCAGAGGAGTTGATGAAAATAATGTTTTCCCATAGGGTCCAATGTTAAATACAAGTTCCGCACTGGCGGCCATGTTTTTTGTCGGATCGGAACGAAATGAGCAATCTTTGTAAAGGACCTTCCCTACTTCATCCCTGTAAAGTTTGGTTGAATTTGCTTCAGTGGTTTCAGAGGAGTTGACGAAAATGATGTTTTCCCATAGGGTCCAATGTTAAATACAAGTTCTGCGTTGGCAGCCATGTTTTTTGTTGGATCGGGACAAAATGAGCAATTTTTGTAAAGGACATTGCCTACTTCATTCCTGCAAAGTTTGGTTGAATTTGCTTCAGTGGTTTCAGAGGAGTTGATAAAAATGACGTTTTTCCCATAGGGTCCAATGTTAAATATAAGTTCCGTGCTGGCAGCCATGTTTTTTGTCGGATCAGAACGAAATGAGCAATCTTTGTAAAGGATCTTCCATACTTTATTCCTGTAAAGTTTGGTTGAAATTGCTTCGGTGGTTTCTGAGGAGTTGATGAAAATGATGTTTTCCCATAGGGTCCAATGTTAAATACAAGTTCCGCGCTGGCTGCCATGTTTTTTGTCGGATCAGAACGAAATGAGCAATCTTTGTAAAGGATCTTCCATACATTATTCCTGTAAAGTTTGGTTGAATTTGCCTCAGTGGTTTCTGAGGAGTTGATGAAAATGATGTTTTCCCATAGGGTCCAATGTTAAATACAAGTTCCCCGCTGGCGGCCATGTTTTTTGTCGGATCGGAACGAAATGAGCAATCTTTGTTAAGGACCTTCCATATATCATTCCTGTAAAGTTTGGTTAAATTTGCTTCAGTGGTTTCAGAGGAGTTGATGAAAATGTGGAAGTTAACAGACAGACGAGGGACGCCAAGTGATGGCAATAGCTTTCACTGACCCTTTGGGTCAGGTGAGCTAAAAAGGGTGGCAATCAAAGTAAAATCATCATACTATTTTTTTTGAATTCCTTGTCATAGCTTTTTGACATAATCTCAGCTTTAATGTAAATCTTACCACATCTATAACAAGCTCCATAACCACCATAATAAGCACCAGGTTCACCGCGGATGTATTCCGAATCTGATTCATCTGAATCATCAGAGTTAAAACTTCTCATCAATGAATCATCTGAATCACGAGATGAATCACTACTATCCTCCTCTTCATCGTCCTCATTATCACTGACAATAATAGGGTGATGTCCTGCAGCATTAGTAGGTGTTGTAGGAGCTGCTATTACTATTGGATTATTAACCTGTCCTGTTCTTCTCCCTCCACGCCCTCCTCGTCCACCTCGACCTCTTCTTCCACCCCTGCCTCTTCCTTGGCCTACCTCAGGAGGCTTTGGCTTGTTTTCTTCATCATATTTGAGCTGTTCAGCTAGAAATAAAATATAAATCCATACAAAAATATATTGATCTAAGATGCAGGGATAAAGAATATCCATTTTTTTTCCCTTTTATTCTTCTTATTTTTATAAGTGATGGAGTTATCTTTTGACAGTATGGACTAAGTAAATATCCCTCATGCCTAAGTACCTCAATATTTCTACACTTACAGATATTGTGTGCTTGTGCAAGAGAATTTTTCTTCTCTTTGCACACCAGAACATATCAAACTTTTGATCCTAGTTTTACTCAGGATTGTAATACCATTCTAAAACTGCTATAAAACTTCAACATATTATGCTTCATTTACATATACATTTACATTAACTTATGTCTAACATTCAGTATCTTGATGCTGTAAAACTGAAATGCTAAAAGCCATTTTTTTTCAATAATTTCAATGCTTCAAAATGAGACAAATCTCAGTTTGTGCCATGTATTTAAACCAAACTAAATAATGTATTTAAGCAAATAAGAACAAGTCTCCCTCGAATTGATCATGTCTAACACAAAATTTCAAATTGTTGAGTATAACTGATACAAAGATCATAATTATGAGTTTTCAACAGAAATAATTAATGCATACTCAATCCTCTGCCTTTCTTGCTGAAATACACTTACTACAGAAATATTGGCTGCCATATGACTGATAGCGGATACAAGTTTAAATATAATACTGTAGACATCAATTTGCGTGGGTTTTATAAATAACACTTTTTTGTGGTTACTTTAAATTCATGGTTAAGAATTCTATTATTAAAACTTCAGTGGAAAAATACTTTTCTTTGGCAACTTCATTTCGTGGTTTAAGCAAACCATTAAATCCACAAACCCCACAAACAATAGTACTTTCACAGAATCAGAAATTGATACTTGCATTTAACATGAGTTGAAAATTGCTTATACAAAAACGTCTATAAACATAATACTTTTCAAACATACTTGTGCCTGTTACCTTTTCTGCTTTCCACTAACTGTTTCCTTCTTTCCTTCAACTCATCACTGAGATGTTCTACCATTGTATCTATGTAACTATCTAAGGCTATGGCTCTCATTGTAGACGTGACAGGGGCTCGACACACACAACATTCCTTCTTTACTTTTAACCACTGCTGTATACACAAGGCACAGAAGGAATGGGAACAATTTAAAGATGTAGCCTGTAAATATGAGTGATCAAATGAATGTTTTATTCGAGTATTGTTTATATAACATATAGGAGTCAAGTGTATCTATATGGATTAGGAGTATTCAATATCATGCATTCTCAGATGTTGAAGCCATATTTTTTAGTTATCTGTTTAGTCCTAAAGGAATAAGTGCCATCTTCTCAAGTCAAGTGTTTGAGGTCAGTGTCCTTCCCCACAAACCCTTGGTGTTTTGCTTTTATTTCCCGGACTGCTTCTCTAAAACTTACTACCGGTAAGCCATTGCAATTTGGACAGATGTCATTTTTATTTCCTGGGTTACTTCTATTGATCAAATCCAACTAGACGAATCAATGAAAAATCCATCTTAAACAATTCTGAATGATTTACTTGGCTCATGATTTTGCTTCTGGTGTAGAGAAGCAGCCCATGAAATGCAAACCAAATCTGTCAAGGGTTTGTGGGGAAGGACATTGACCTCATACACTTGACTTGGGAAGGTGAATAAATACATGTACCATTACTTCAGTCCCTATTGGTGGGTTTCTCCTCAATACAAGTTATGTGATAACTACTGATGTCTAATGGTATACCTAACAAGTGTGATGGTTTTTGGGAGGTTTGATTTTAAAGGTGGTTTTGGTGTTTCTTTTTGTTTTGTTTGTTGTTTTTCTTTTGCTTTGTTGTTGGTGTTTTATATATATATTTTTCTTGGGGGGGGGG
>MJUU01047893.1:71020-83619 GCA_002080025.1 Modiolus philippinarum | reverse complement strand
GGGGGGGGGTTGCTTTTTTACTGCCAAATTTAAAGCCAGTGTGAGATAAAAAATTTCAGTTTCAACACATCTTACATGGTATGCCAACGCCTCATTCCTTTACTAATATCTTCACATCCTTGTCTGCTTTCACAGAATTTTACAGAAGTTTGTCAGCATTGCAATTACAGTCTAACACATGTTAATTGATATTCTCAACAGACCTTATAATTGCTCCCATTTTATATTTTGGAAACATCTGAGAACTGAATTGGCCTAATGTGATTTTTAAGAAATAATTCATGGCCGCCGGTGGTTTGTTGGAGATTTACATATGGGTAGCCATTATTTTCGTTAATATTTTACCCAGAGCGTAGCATAGCGGAGCGAGGGGTAAAATAAACGAAAATAATGGACACCCTTATGTAAATCGACTACAAACCACCGGCGAACATGAATTATTTCGATTCTAATATGACATTTAATGATCTGCGCGGACCTATAGTGTACACGGTAACGACAGCCATTACTTCAGATTTACTGACGTTTTTTGTGCACAAAACATATTATTACGTCGTTTATTTCAGCGTAAAGACTGTTGTGACGTCGCTCATTATGTTATTGGAGATTTTCATATGGCTGGTCGTCATGGTTTCCATTGTTCCCATATTAGAATAAATATTAATAGCAATTGCTGTTGAGTTGCTACCAGACACTATAGCAGTAGAAGGGGAGGCTTGGCGCATAAACCAGTTTAACCCACGATTTCTTTTGAAATGCAGGGTTTAAAGCTTAAAAAAAAAGAGCACTAGCCAAGTGGGCCCCTAAGAAAAAAAATGTAGTGGCCACAAAAAAATGTAGGAGCCCACAATTACAGGTACGCACAAGCGGTACGCACAAGCCAGGCGCTATACGGTGGGGGTCTGGGGCCCAGAAGCTCTAGGGTAAATGATGCAAAATCCTGCATTCTGGCATTTTCCTGACAGCAGTATTGTCTTCCAAAAACGATGATTTTTTTGGTGAAAATTTCTTAATTAAAAAAAAAATGTTTACCTGAGAACTACTTCTAACAGAGCTACTAGTATGGAGGTGATTGCTTGCAGGAGTTAATACTTAAATAATGTTTAAATATAAAGAATAACTTGGACCTGAATAGAATTTTATTTTATTTTAATTATAGACAAAATAAAAGTGTCAAAGGAAATATAAAGAAAAATGTAAGGATATGCAGTAAATGTACATGAGACAAAATCTCAATGTAAACATTGAGTAAAAAGCAATCGAACAACGCTTTTATTGTTATTCTTTATCTTTAAGTCACCATATGATCAAAAAGATTTAACGTAAACTAGCAATCTTCAATCCTAAAATATTCAAAGATCAATACACTTAGATTTTTATTAAAGTAAAGGGAAGCGTAGTATACCGACATTCAAGTCTCACAATACATTGGACATATAACTATGGGAAACAACTTGGACATATTCACATGAACTCCGTGAGGAGTGAGACTGGGTGCGTCGACAGGGTAAGCGTCTCCTGCTATGCATGCATCACCCGTCATGTGAAAAATGGTATGTCCAGAGTTAAATCGCAGCCAGGAAGATGTCAAGTCCGATAGTTTAGATGAACGACTCAAAGCTAGATCCTATCTAGTGAAACATGTCAATCGCCAGTTGACATTATTATGTAAACAACGAACACAAAGTCGGAATGGCGATGATTACAATTACGTACGCGAAATAAGTTTTCTTGGGATTTTTAAGTTTATAACACGTTATAAATATATATTACATAAAAAAATATATAACATCATCGGGTTAAGCAGATTATTATTCAAGCTATACACGTTTATGAAGTCAACACAATCTACCGGTCATCCTAAGTTAGTCCTCGCCAAGAAGCAAGTTAGATGGAACAGCCGAAAGAAAATAGAACAGCCGAAACTGAACATGCGCAGTTGTGACAAACGAACGTAAACAAAGTATGATTTCTTTTTCGTGATCAAATTAAATAACACAGATATAGCAGGAAACATCGAAAATGAATGACAATCTTAACATCGATTATGGAAAATGGCACTTTGAAACTTTTACTCGCCACGTGGGCGACTGAGAAACCATGTTTAGGGGCCAACAATAAATTTTACTTGCCAATGGCGAGTGGGCGAGTGCTAATTTCAAACCCTGAAATGCCTGTACCAAGGTCGTAAATTTTCTGGTTGTTGTCCTCCTGCTTCGTCTTTTTGCCTCTTGGACTTTTGCTCTTGACAATTTTTTTTTATTAACACACATATATCTTCATGTATGTGTATGACTAACTTCTGATAATTCAGACAATGTACATATAAAAGATTGGTGTATATACCTGTACAAACAATTCA
Organism: Modiolus philippinarum; assembly: GCA_002080025.1. Classification (NCBI taxonomy): domain Eukaryota; kingdom Metazoa; phylum Mollusca; class Bivalvia; order Mytilida; family Modiolidae; genus Modiolus; species Modiolus philippinarum. The sequence continues at coordinate 81,257 of MJUU01047893.1, read as the reverse complement.
TTACAGATACTACACTGTAATTCTGTCTCCATTAACTCAGCAAAGTTTGACAAGATATCTTGTTTAGCATGTAAAGCTGCTTCTGTTTGCTTATTCTTCTCTTCTTTCACTTCATTAAGCTGGGTTTCTAACATTTTTTGTTCTGTTTCTTTTTGTAATATGACAGTTTCTAATTTTTCTTTTTGTTTTAGGAGCTCATCCTCTAATGCTTTATTTTTCTCTTCCATTGCTTTCTCCATAGCCTTCTGTAAACTTTGCTCAACTCTCATTTTTTCTTCCAGTAATCCTTCTTTTTGAGCTTGTAGTTGTTCTAACAAAGTTGCCTCTTTCTCTAATAACCTGTTTTCTAATTCCTCCTTCATTTTTTGTTCCTCTTCCTACAATATATAGTAAATGGTTTTATCATTTTTTTTTTCAAAAATAAATATGAATATACATGTAGTTCCATTTGTTTTTACAGCATTTTCCTGAATGCAGTTACAATAGCAAATTACGGTAGCTATCAAGGCAGATACCATTTTTAGATCAGTTTTACCTTGGAGGTAGACAGGTCACACACCCATTCATTCTACTGTACAAAGCTATATCCAATATACATGATATATCTGATTTTGATTCATAGTATTAAAGAAGTTTAGCACACCCAAACATTGTTTATTGTAATGGAATGCCAAGACCATAAGATGTATCAGTGTTTAATTAAAATAGCCTTTCATTTTTTTAAAGTTTTTAATGCATTTTAAATTTAACAATTGTTTGTGAATTCCATTGAAGAAATGTTAATGTTTTCAGTGGGAGGAAGCTTGGAGGGTGAGATTTTGAAACAAAAGATCAACCATAATGAAGTAATATTTGTTGGCAACAATGCAAACATAATGGTGCATTACATGATATCCTGCCACGTTTCACAAAATTTCAAATTTTAAAGGGGCATAACTCCATAACTATGTGTACCGCTGAAACAAAAATTACTTATACTAGGCCTGTGCTTTATGGTAAACAATTAACATACCAAGTTTGAAGACAGTATGTTATTTCATTCACAAGTTATGAGAACAAAACCCTAAAATTTGCAAAATTTCAAAGTTTCAAAGGGCATAACTCCAGAACCCCTTGGACCTCTGAACCTAGAATCGTACTTGAACCGAGTTTTGTGGTAAACAAATTACATACCAAGTTTGAAGGCCTAGTGTTATTTCATTCACAAGTTAACAGTCGGAAACCAAAACATAGGTAATCAACAATTACAAAGTTCGCCTCGTTATGGCACATTGTCGCAGCAACCAAATTTTGCCTGTATGCTGACATACTATCAAAATTGCATGCATATGTAAGGTTACCTGAACCAACAATGTACAGTTACTGAGCTATGAACTCTGATGTATACATTAATGTAAGTCATTCATGCGTAAAATGTAGGTTTAAGTGACCTAAGTTTGTCTGAATGCTGAGCTACCATCAGAGATGCATGCACATGCACATGCAGGATGATCCTACCATGTACAGTACCTGAGATCTGATCCCTGACATGTAGTTGAATGTAAGTCAGTCAAGCGGAAAATATAGGTCAAAGTGACCTAAGTTTGCCTGGATGCTGACCTACCATCAGAGATGCATGCACATGCAAGGTTAGATGATCTTACCATGTACAGTGACTGAGATCTGAACTCGGACGTAAACTTGAATGCAAGTCACTCAAGCGGAAACTATAGATCAAAGTGACCTAATTTTGCCTGGATACTGACCAACCATCAGAGATACATGCACATGCAAGGTTAGATGATCCTACCATGTACAGTGACTGAGATCTGAACTTGGACGTTAACTTGAATGTAAAGCATTCAAGCGGAAAATATACGTCAAAAATACCTAATTTTGACTGGATGATGACCTACCATCAGAGATGCATGCATATGCAATGTTACATGATCCTAACATGTATAGTGACTGAGATCTGAACTCGGACGTAAACTTGAATGAAAGTCGTTCAAGTGGAAGATATAGGTCAAAGTGACCGAATTTTGCCTGGATGCTGACCTACCATCAGAGATGAATGCATATGCAAGGTTACATGATCCTACCATGCATAGTGACTGAGAACTGAACTTGGACGTAAACTTGAATATAAGTTGTTCAAGCGGAAAATATAGGTCAAAGAGACTTAATTTTGCCTGGATGCTGACCTACCATCAGAGATGCATGCATATGCAATGTAACATGATCCTACCATGCATAGTGACCGAGATCTGAACTTGAATGTAAGTCGTTCAAGCGGAAAAAATAGGTCAAAGAGACTTAATTTTGCCTGCATGCTGACCTACCATCAGAGATGCATGCATATGCAAAGTTACATCATCCTACCATGCATAGTGACTGAGATCTGAACTCAGATGTAAACTTGAATGTAAGTCGTTCAAGCGGAAAATATAGGTCAAAGTGACCTAATTTTGCCTGGATGCTGACCAACCATCAGAGAGGCATGCATATGCAAGGTTACATGATCCTACCATGCATAGTGACTGAGATCTGAACTCGGACGTAAACTTGAATATAAGTCATTCAAGCGGAAAATATAGGTCAAAGAGGCCCAATTTTCTTGGAGGCTATGAGATAGCCCAAGATGCATCTGTATACAAAGTTTGATGATCCTACCCTTCAAAGTTACCAAGATATATACCTAAATGCGGACGCGAACGTAGACGCGGACGCCGGGGGTACTCCAATAGTCCTCCTCAACTTTGTTTAGGCGAACTAAAAATTTGCAAAATTTCAAAGTTTGAAGGGGCATAACTCCATAACCCCTTGGACCTCTGAACCTAAAATAGTACTTGAACTGAGTTTTGTGGTAAACAAGTTACATACCAAGTTTGAAGGCCTAGTGTTATTTCATTCACGAGTTAAGTCGGAAACCCAAAAATTTACAAAATTTCACAGTTTTAAGGGGCATAACTCCATAACCCCTTGGACCTCTGAACCCAAATTCAAACTGAGTTTTGTGGTAACAACTTAGATACGAAGTTTGAAGACCTTGTGTTATTTCGTTCAAAAGTTATCAGTCGGAAACCCTAAAATTTGCAAAATTTGAAAGTTTCAAGGGGCATAACTCCAGAACCCTTGAACCCGAGTTTTGTGGTAAACAACTTGCATACCAAGTATGAAGACCTTGTGTTATTTCGTTCACAAGTTATAGGTCAGGAACCTTCGGGGGACGGACGGACGGGCAGACGGATGGATGGATGGACAGACAGACAGATGGACGGACAGACAGATGGATACACAACTGAGGGTATCCTATAATACCTCGCACTCGTGTGGCAGGGTATAAAAACTACCGGTACACTTGGTATTCAGCCACTGCAATGGCTGTTAATTTTTGTATTATTTTTTTGTAATAATTCCACTCAATTCTTTTAAAATGTCTTTTCCTGCTACTTTTCTTGACTGGTTATTCCAATACAGTATTTCGTTTAAATCTACCAGTGCAATTTCAGCTGTTAAACATTTGCATTTTCTAGGGTTTTTTTTAGGTTAGTTTTATTTTTTTTTCCTCATTTTGTAGCCTTTTTTGGTGTAGAAGCAATGCAATCCATCAGTATTACCAATCAATCATGGCAAAGAATCAGACAATTTAACAATGCTTGCAATGATTACGAAATTTGTTGTACTATTTTGTAGGTACTTAAATACATGACTTCAAATTATATGCATTAAAACTCTAAGGAACTAGAGGCTCAGAGACTGAGCCTGTATCACTCACCTGACAAAATGCCTCTATACCATGCATGACCAAAAATATGTTTATTATCAATGGGTTCTAATATTTAGCTAAGTTCTCCATTAGCACCTGTGTTTTTGTCTTATCCTATTGGAATGAGTAATTTTTGCAAAGGACCTTCTATACATTTAGTTAAATTTGCTTGGACAGTTTCAGAGAAGATAATTTGATGAAAAGGATGGCTTTCTCATACCGGGCTCCAATGTTAAACTATGTTCTGCGTTAGGGACCATGTTTTTTACCGCATCAAAATGAAATGAGTAGTTTTTGTTTAGTACTTTCCGTACATCATTCCTCTAAAGTTTGGTTGAATTTGCTTCAGTGGATCCAGAGGAGAAGATAAAAATGTGATTTTTCCCATAGGTTCCAATGTTTAACCTAAGTTACGCGCTGGCGGCCATGTTGTTTATCGGATCGGAACAAAATCAGCAATCTTCATAAAGGACCTTTAGTACATCATTCCTGTAAAGTTTAGTTAAATTTGCTTCGGAGGTTACAGAGAAGAAGATGAAAATGTGATTGTCCCATAGGGTCCAATGTTAAACTAAGTTCCGTGCTGGTGGCCATATTTTTTATCGAATCGGAACAAAATGAGTATTCTTTGTCAAGGACCTTTAGTACATCATTCCTGTAAATGAATTTGCTTCAGTGGTTTCAGAGCAGAAGATGAAAATGTGAATTTCCCCATAGGGTCCAATGTTAAACCTAAGTTCCGCGCTGGCGGCCATGTTTTTTGTCGGATCGGAACAAAATGAGCAATCGTTGTAAAGGACCTTCCATACATCATTCCTGTAAAGTTTGGTAGAATTTGCTTCAGCTGTTTCAGAGCAGAAGATGAAAATATGATTTTCCCATAGGGTCCAATGTTAAACCATGTTCCGTGCTGGCGGCCATGTTTTTTGTCCGATTGGAATGAAATGAGCAATCTTTGTTAAGAACCTTTAGTGCATAATTCCTGTAAAGTTTAGTTGAATTTGCTTTAGTAGTTTCAGAGGAGAAGATGAAAATGTGAAAAGTTTAACGGACGGACGACAGACGGACAGACGACGGATGCCAAGTGATGGCAATAGCTCACACTGACCCTTTGGGTCAGGTAAGCTAAAAATGCATTTCGCTCGAAACTCAAGTTCGTGGTTTTAGCATACTAAGGAATCCACGAAAAATTGGAACCTCACTGACAATAATATTTTCACAGTAAATTTAATACCTTTGTTCAACATTGTTATTACTAACAATATATTTTAGGATAAAATGTCAGAATACCTCTTTTCTTTTCATTTCCTCTTCCATTTCATCCTGTTTTCTTTGAAGTGCTTCTTCCATTTCCTTCATATTGCTCTCACGTTTCTTTTTTTCCTCTTCAAGTTCATTTTTCATGGCCTCTTGTTTTTCCTCTTTTTCTTTCAAGGCATCCTGCATTTCTTTTAACTTCTCTTCATATTCTTTCATTTTCTTGGCCATTTCTTCTTCCTGTTGTTTGACTTTATCTTTATATTCCTGATATGGAGACCATGCCGTAGATAATTTATCATTACTTGTACCTGGTACTGCAGTGAATGTTTTGTCTGGGGACATAGACACAGGTTTGTGTCGCTTCGGTGCTGCACAATCTACTTCATCCATTGATTTTGGCCTTGGACGTTTGATTTTAAGATTTTTGTAATATTTATATACAAATTCAGCTGGTTCCTTTTCATTTTTGGCTACTCCAAATTGAACAGTATCACCATCTCTCAACTTCTGAGGATACATTGGTTGTAGTTTCTTCCCATTGATGAACACTCCATTCAAACTCTGAATATATAAAATTAAGAAATACCGTATTCATTTTAAAGTCTTCATACTAACTGTTTGAGAAACGACTACAAGAATCAACATAAATTTGTTGTAACTTTTTGTCTGGTATCTTTTTTTAAGCTCAAGAAAATATTTACTATTTGTCAGATACATTTACTTGAGACACAGTTTTTAAACATGAAGCTAGAAGTTTCCTTATATTCCCTATAAATTCAAAATTCATTTCATGTCTCTGCTCTGCTTCAAAGAAAAGGGCTAAGACAAGCGCAGCATGTAGACCACTTAAATTTGAACAAGTGTTGATTTAAGTGAATGTTCACACAGTCAAGAGCTTGACACAATAATTAGATGGATACAAACTACTAACATAAAACTTTTTGATCCCTTAAAAGAAAAATATCCCATCTAAATCTGATGAAAAATAAAGATTTTACATTTTTGGAAAAATGCAATTTTGGAGCATTTGACCCCTTATACACTAGTACTGTAGCTGGCAAACATCAAGCAGTATGACAAATCTGCTGGCATCCTACAGAATGCTTACAACAAGAAGGATCAAAAGAAAAATATCCCATTGAAATTCGATGGAAAATGAAGAATTAATATATTTTGGAAAATTGCAATTTTGACACTTTTGACTCCTTATAAATCAGAAAAGTAAGAGCTATGACAAATCTGTTGTCAGTGTTGACAAATTACTGAAAGCTTACAAGAGGAATCCAAAGAAAAAATAGTAATGGTGCATTACATAATGCCCCCACGTTTCACAAAATTTCTGAGTTAAAAGGGGCATAACTCCAGAACTATGTGTACTGCTGAACCAAAAATCACACTTGACCTGTGTTTTGTGGTAAACAATTTACAACCTAAGTTTGAAGACAGTATGTTATTTCATTCACAAGTTGTGAGTACAAAACCAAAAATTTGCAAAATTTCAAAGTTTCAAGGGGCATAACTCCAGAACAACTTCGACCTCTGAACCAAAAATCAAACTTGACCTGAGTTTTGTGGTAAACAACTTGCATACTAAGTCTGATGACATTGTGTAATATCACAAGTTATCAGTCGGAAACCCTAAAATTCGTAAAATTTCAAAGTTGTAAGGTGCATAACTCCAGAACCCCTCAGACCTCTGATCCCAAAATCAAACTTGACCTGAGTTTTGTGGTAAACAACTCATATACCAAGTTTAAAGACCTTGTGTTATTTCGTTCACCAGTTATCAGTCGGAACCCGAAAATTCGGAACATTTCAAAGTTTCAAGGGGTGTAACTCCAGAACCCCTTCGACCTCTGAACCCAAAATCAACCTTGACCAGAGTTTTGTGGTAAACAATTTTCATACCAAGTTTGAAGACTTTTATTTCGTTCACAAGTTATCAGTCGGAAACCTTTGGGGACAGATGGATGGACGGATGGAGTGGAGTTGCTCCTAAACCTGCGGTCACTGTTAGTGACGCAGGTAAAAATTCAAAAGTAAAATTCAAAGCCAATGAACCATGACCTTGCACTAACAGCATCTGTTTGGCACCAAAATATTGCAGTTCATGTTATATATATCTGTATACAATGTTTCAATAGGATATCAAATCTCCTTTGAACCATATCAAATATTCACTCATAATATTCAAAGTCAATGAACCATGAACTTGAGGTCAAAGCATCAGTTTCATTCCAAAATGTTGCAGTTCATATCATGGTCTATCTATATACAAAGTTTCATCAAGATATCAAACCTCCTTCAAGGTAAACTACCTTCAACCTAAGCCTTAACATGTAGTATAATATCAATTTTTAAAGTCAATGACCTATGCCCTTAAGGTCATAGCATCTGTTTCCTTCCAAAATGTTGAAGTTCATGTCATTGTTTATCAGCATACTAAGTTTCATCAAGATATCAAAACTCCTTCAAGGTAAACTACCTTCCACCTCAACCTTAACCTTGAACTTAGTGACAACAATACTCGTATAGGAGCATTGTGCAGTAATGTGCACAATACTAGGTTTTTTTTTTTATAAAAATAATTAAGGCCATGTAAAATTAATTATCTGGTTCTCTGATAATGACTTTCAAAAAAATGGTGAGGGAGGGAGGGTATTTAATTTTTGTATGTTAGGCCAGAGTTTTTTTATTAGTTGGTTTACGGGACCGCCGATCCTAATTTTGTTGTTTTCAAAATAAAAATAAAATTTCAAAATGGTCTTTTATTTTTATTTTTTCCGTCCGACTCCCACCAAAAATGATTCCAAAAAATAATATTTTCATCTGTGTTATAAAGATTATATTCATTTGGGCACAGAGAAGATGACAAAATACAAAACGATCTCTTCAAATCTGGTCGGAATTTGATGCATCCAAACCGAAAATGAAGACCGGAAGTACCTTTTTTAGACTGATTCCCTGCCTTCTCGTACCAAGGTTAAAGAATCAGTCTAATACTTTTTATCTGGCGACATTTCTTGACATTTTTTACTGTCAAATGGAATGGTAACAGACTCTTTAATAAGCAGAGTCTGAGAAGAACGTCCGATATCCTGATCCTGATCCTACGGTCGTAGACGACACAACTTGTCTCTTGGTGCTGTTGTTAATAGTCGCATGCTGACTTCTCTGTAATTTCTCTGTATGCTGAGTTTGGTGTGGTGTAGGTTCAGGATCGGGGTTCTTTGTCTGGACTGCATATCTCCTGAAAGCGTCCAGTACTGTCTATGTAGTCTGCTACAAATGATCGTATTGTTGTGTGGTGCTTGTTTTCCTTTGTGAGCAAAAGGGATAGTGATGGTTTTGAGCCTGATGTTAGTTCTCTGATGTTGTTGAGCAGCTCGATCCTTTCTGCTTGTTATCTTCTACAGTGAAGTAGGTAGTGTTCTGATGTTTCCACTTCTCCACATTCACATAATGGCGAGAGGGCCACACCTATCTGGTGTCTGTATTTATTTAAATGGCTATAACCTGTTCTAAGCTCTGTTATTATTCTGCCGGTTGCTTGATTTGGGTGGTCAAGGCAGCAAGTGGTGTTCACTACAGGTACCAGCTCATATAGATGTCTTCCTGAGTCTGTAATGTGCCATCTATTTTGCCATTTCGTTGTTGTTGACTGTTTCACTGCATTCTGAACATCAGCCTTAGTGATGGTGTTATATTCACTATTAAGTGTCCTAGCTTCCTCCGCTGCTTCCTTGGCTAGTTTATCGGCTATCTCGTTCCCGGCTATATTAGCATGGCCTGGGACCCAAGATACTTCTGTCTCTATGCCAATTCTCAGCAAGGATGCTATGCCCTCTTTTATATCTCTTATCAAATCTATGTAGTTTGTCGATTTCCACTGTAGGGCGATTATACCAACTGCTGTTTGGCTATCTGACAGTATCTTCAAGCTTTTATACTGACTTGTCATGTTGGTAATGCAGTATTCGATCACTGTCAGAATAGCTGCCAGCTCTCCAAGCAGGATGGATCCTCTGTTTGCTACTGGCCTTTTCAGTGGTATCAAATCTACATTGTGAGGGTAAATAACTGCTTCTGCTCCACATGGGCCAGGGTTACCTTGACAGGAACCATCTGTAAAGGATATAATAGTATCCGTACCTGTACTCTCTAGGAGTTCACCAATGACCTCCATACATTGGGCTGTTTGTTCTTGTGTTCGACTCTTGGAACTGCCAAGTCGACTCCAATATGAAGGCTTGCTTTGGGTCAAACAGTTACTTCCTGGAGAGAAGGTATATTCTGGTTCTATCAGTGTTATATCCACCCCCGTTTCCCTATACATGTCTGCTGATTGTGTTAAGGCCTTGCCAAAGGGAGATTCAAACTGTTCTAAAGTGTCGTTGTTTCTGAATTGATCTAATTGCTGTTTAATAGGTTCAGTGATGGCTTTAGACTGTATTTTTGCTATTTCTCAGACTGCCATTTGTTCTATTCTGAGATCTATAGGTATCACATTAGCCCCTACTTCCATTGCTTCTCTGCTTGCTGTTCCTGGAAGACCTAGGCATATTGACAGTCCTTTCCGTTGTATTCTGTCTAATTTCTTAAAGTTAACAGATAAACAACTTCGTGTCAATGACCATTTCTGTTTTAAAAGTTGAAAACAATATTGGACGAATGTCGGTGACCTGTTGCCGGCTTCTCGTTATGGATACATGATAAGCCATCGAAAAGTGGACTGCTTTCAAAGATGTACAACAAATTTGGGTGTTTCAAATCGTCCTTGTTGTTGTTTTTTTGAAGCAGTGACACGTATCATCAACATCTGAACAAAATACTTCAGTTTTGACGGCGATGCGTATGTCTTGGTGACAAGGTACTAGTATAATATTAGTCTGTCAATATAAAGAAAAAATCTTGTATATTTTATTTGTATTCTAAGTTGATGCCAATGATTTTGTATATTATCCCAAAGTTGCTTTGATTTGGGAAGGTATCCTTGAGAAAATAATAAAACTGTTGTAAGATCTATTGGAAAACATGGTCACAATAATTTCAAACTATGAACACAAAAATTTGTGTTTTTTTTTATGCAACAACATCAAGATTTTACCGTTGATCAACATCATATTACGATTAAATTCAATTAATGGCATGGTGCTAATGAAAATGTTAGTGACTGTTGCACTAAAAGGAAAATATTTTCAAAAACTTTCAAGAGGCGAACACTGCAAC
>MJUU01047893.1:44407-55602 GCA_002080025.1 Modiolus philippinarum | reverse complement strand
ATCATGCGGAAAATATAGGTCAAAGTGACCTAATTTTGCCTGGATGCTGGCCTACCCCCAAAGATGCATGCACATGCAAGGTTAGATGATCCTAACATGTACAGATACTTAGATCTGAACTCGGACGTAAACTTGAATGTAAGTCGATCATGCGGAAAATATAGGTCAAAGTGACCTAATTTTGCCTGGATGCTGACCTACCCCCAAAGATGCATGCAGGTGCAAAGTTAGATTATCCTACCATGTACAGTTACTTAGATCTGAACTCAGACGTACACTTGGAATGTAAGTCGATCATGCGGAAAATATAGGTCAAAGTGACCAAATTTTGCCTGGATGCTGACCTTACCCCAAAGATGCATGCACATGCAAGGTTAGATGATCCTACCATGTACAGTTACTTAGATCTGAACTTGGAGGTAAACTTGAATGCAAGTCGATCATGTGGAAAAAATAGGTCAAAGTGACCTAATTTTGCCTGGATGCTGACCTACCGCCAAAGATGCATGTACATGCAAGGTTAGATGATCCTACCATGTACAGTTCCTTAGATCTGAACTCAGACGTTAACTTGAATGTAAGTCGATCATGCGGAAAATACTTTGACCTAATTTTGCCTGGATGCTGACCTACCCCCAAAGATGCATGCACATGCAAGGTTAGATGATCCTATAGCTACCATGTACAGTTACTGAGATATCAACTCGGACCTAAAATTAAATGAAAGCCAGTCAAGCGGAAAATATAGGTCAAAGAGACCTAATTTTCTTGAAGGCTGTGAGATAGCCCAAGATGCATCTGCACACAAAGTTTGATGACCCTACCCTTCATAGTTGCAGAGATATATGCCTAAATGCGGACGTAGACGTAGATGCGGACGAGGACGCCGGGGTACTCCAATAGTCCCCCTTAACTTCGTTGAGGCGAACTAAAAATCTAGGTTAGCGAGTTTTTTGATAAAAAAAAATATTCAGTTATATTAAAAAAAAAGAAATCTCACCATCAAATGAATTATTAATTGGCCTTAGTTTACTTTAAATTAGGGTCCACTAGATTTAAATGGAGATTGTTTCCTCTTTACGAAAGTAGGCTTGGGTTAATGATAGGGCTGTAGATTAGGCCAAGTTAAGAGTTTGGAAAACAGTGTTAGGGTTGGAGTTGCAATGGGAAACGTACTTTTGCTTAGTTAGGTTTGGGGTAGGATAAGCATTAACAACAGGGACCCTTAAGACATATTTATTGATTCCAAACAATACCATGTAGATGCCACAGACGTCTTGTCCATACACTTTGCTGGGTGCATGCGACATCCCCCTTTTTGGCATTCAGGTTTGACATTTGCCGGTATAAAATAATTTGAAGTAGTCAGGAGCATTGTCAGAACCATTCTGTCATTGAAATCTACAATATTTCGCTCATTTTCAATTATTTCCAGTGGGCCAGTCGTCTGTCCCAGTGTGCGAAATTAGCCATAGACCTATAGACAATGTCGATCTAAATTGACCTCGGGCTACCTTGTCATTATATTGCATAGACCAAATGTCTATGACAAATTTGTTCTGTAAGAAAATAATATAGTGACTAGGTCTTTGACATTTGGTCCGAGGTCTATGGAGGTTTACATTCTGGTAGACCTATTCTATTGTATATGATACATTACATTTTAGTTTCAAACACTGCTGTCACATAATACATGCTTATTTTTTCACTGTTTCAGTGGGTCAGTAGTCAGTCCCATGGTACATTTAAGCATACGAAATCACACAAGTCCGAGTCTGTCTGTTCATTTCTTGAGTAAGCAATGTTATATATACCAAAATCATCGAAATATCACCAAATGGCTCTTATTCCTTTAAAAAATTCGCCATTTCCATGGCAAAATTTTCATTGTCTGATGGGAATTAGATCGTTTTGGTCCAGAGATTGCAAAGTGAAAGTACAAACCGTCAAAATTCAGTATGGACAATGCATGGACAAATTAACTGACCTGCGCAAACATGACCTTGGAAATTCCCACTTCAAGCAAACATCGTACGTCACGATTTACTAGTAAATAACTACCCAGAGACGTCACTATCCAATCAAATCATGTTAAACACGCACACCTCCAGGTTTAGAAATAGAAAACAAAGAAACGTGTACTAAAGTAAACAAATGATTGATAAAAAATGCAATTGCTTTGTCGGATGTAGTTGATAGCAAGGAAAATATATAAATCTATTTATTTAATAATAAAGCACAGTACTCCCTCATGAGGAGTAGATGTCATGAGTATACATGATACAAAATTAAGCTTTACCTTTATTTGTAATTAAGAAACGCGTATCCCAACGTCATATTAATAATATTTGTTTTGGGGTTACTAATTTTGTTTTCAACTTCTTATGTGATTTCAGGTTTAATTCATATTGTTAAATTTGTATTTGGCGAAGGACGTTTTTTTTTAAATTTTGCATGTATCTGAGAAGAAGTGAAGGACCAGGCCGAATTCTGCCTCTATGGTAAAATTATTACCTATTAATCGTTTATCTTTTCTATTTGGACTTTAATTTTTTTTAATTCTTGCTGTTGACCTAGACTGGGCAACAGAAAAAATAACAAAAAATAAAATAAAAGTCCAAATAGAAAAGATAAACTAGGTAATACTTTTACCATAGAGACAGAAGAATTTGGCCTAGGCCAGGGACTATGCATTGTATTATATAACTGTTGCGGCATATAATTTATGGGACGACCCTTTTAATTTTCATGGGGATGCTTGGGCGATTTTGCCCAGAAAATTTATTTATTTTCATGAAAATTTATTTTCACCAGATGTCACATTAAAATATTTATTTCCATTTGCAATTAAAAAAAATATTCTTCTAATTAAAATTATATTATTTATTTTCATGAAAATTAGGATAAGAATATTTATTTTCACTGGCACCAAGATTAGATTATTTATTTACAAAATCACCTAAGCCCCTGCCCTTGAAAATCAAATGGTCATCCCTTTAACTTGTAGACCGAATATAATTTATGTTGATACGTGTTGCGTTCACGTACATTTGAAGGAAGGAATTAAGGACGCTCTCTGTGTCTGTTTTAGATCTACTGCGACATTTAAAAAATTTGTAAGAATCCTGTAAATGTATCCATTTTGATACGTAAATATCGTGATTTGTAAGTATTGATCAATGATTGATTTCGAATGCTATACTTACGTACTTGCTTAAAAGAAATAGTAAAATTTAATTTATTTATAGTTATATGTACTTTTAATTGGGATTTCCCCCTTTTGTGCACGTGCATCAATCGGACATTACGTATTATTTCTCTTTTGTGATTGGTTCATCGTATTTGACTTTGTTCTGTAGATTCACCTTCAGAATGCTTGCGCAGGTCATTTTATTGTGATTGGTTTATTAAAATGCTGACATACAATGTTTATGTATCTGCCGAATGATCTTTGTCCATACATATTTTTGACGGCTTGTACATATATTTAGAACCTTCCCAAGATTCAATGCGCAGACATATGCACAAACAACACTTCCCAAGTCATTGACAATCTGTAAACATACCAAAACCTGGAAAGACTGTAAGTGGTCTATCGTGAAAGGGTTAAAAGGCTTAAAATATACTGAGCGCAATTTTCTGACCCTATTATTTATTTTTGAGATTGGCGAAATAATGCAGTCGGCGGAAAAATAAAAATAAAATCCAAAAGAACCACTTTTATTTTTCTTTCCATTTTGGCTAAAATAGGTTCGGGCGGTCGCGTTAATCAGAAAATAAAAAAAGTCTGGCCTTAGTAGTTTGAATTGGACTGGTAGTTTCTGAGAAGAAGATCTTTGAATGTATTTTCCATAGGGTCCAATGTTAAAACTATGTTCCTGCTGGCGGCCATCTTGGATGAGGTACGGACCTGATGGATACCTTTTTTTGAAAGGACCATCTATGGACCATTGTGACAAAATTTGGTTATAATTGGACTTGAAGTTTCTGAGAACAAGATCTTTGAATGTCTTTTCCATAGGGTCCAATGTTAAAACTATGTTCCCCGCTGGTGACCATCTTGGATGAGGTACGGACCTGCCAGATACCTTTTTTTGGAAGGATCATCTAAGGACCATTGTGACTAAGTTTGGTTATAATTGGACTGGTAGTTTCTGAGAGTTGAGAAGGGAGTAATGAAAATTCAATTTTTTCTAAAGTACATGTATCTCAGTGTTCCAGCTAGGATTTAAAAAGGGCAGGGAGCCAATCCTGAAAAGGACACTTTAGCGTGCTGATTGAAATCTCAAAAAGGGCAATTTCGGGCGCTAATTGATAATTAAATGAAAGCTAGTCATGCATTGTCTTTATTATTTCAACAGTAACTTCGGTATTTAGTTATTTATATAAACATTTTAATATAGCCAAAGTTAACTATTTAAGGTAGTATTGAATTTTTCTGTCTTTGGCAATGAAAAATTTTGTAACAACATTTTCTGTTCTAAGCATACTTGTGATAAGGCCAGAATGCCAATGCAATGAAGGAGATCTGCCTCCAAAACCCAGGAGATTGAGGGGTCAGTGCAGGAGATTTTAATGGAAGAATTTTGTAATTCTGTGCTTATTAGTATTCTAAATGAGTACAAACTATGTAACAGAACTGTACTGAGTACAAACTATGTCCAACATATTTCAATAATTCACAAGGCAAAAACCAGTCACCTACTTATGACATTGCACCAAAAGTTTTCCAGGAAGATGATACAGGTTAAGCCTGAAATCCAATCCTATTATCTCTGTATTTTTTAGTAATTTGTTTGATACTGAATTCTATTGGGAATTACTTTGAGTCTTGTGCAGAATACAATGAAATGTTTTGTTATTTTCAAACTGATTACTTCAAATATATATTTTTAATTTTATTTAAATTGGTAAATTAAAATTTTGAAATTTGCAACTATTCATACAATTTTGAGAAAAATCCAATAAGAATTCTTTAAAGTGATGTAACTTTTAATTTCCAAAGAATTTATATATAAATTTCAATTAAAATTAACACCTAAATGTCTGTTTTGGTATAAGTTCTTAACATTATAAGTGGACATAATTCAGCATATAAATTGCGTAATTGAAGCATTGGAAGTTTGGGCCTCATTTGTCCTTTTTCCACATTGATTTGTGAATATCAGGATTTATATTCATTAAACTAACAGTTCATTGTCTATTTATATGTGTAATACATGTTCTAAATTCCTTAACTGGGCTTTCACATGTCACTTTGACCACGTGTTTGTGTCAAACAGCTTGACGATAATTAAATCAGAGCAACATTGCTGGAGACTATGATTTGACACCTGTGATATTTGCCTGGCCATTGTGAAGAAATTACACAAACACAGTATATTAATTTCATTCAATTAAGAGTTTGATCTGAGACTTTGAAACACCTTAATTAGCCTGTGTCAATCCTCAGGTAATCATCGCCAATGTAAACGGATCAATATTTTGTACGATTCATGCGCATGACAAAAATAAAGATATAAACTAAGAAAAGGTCAGTGCGATGTAAAAGGGGAACAGGACAATGTAAAGGATGTAAAATGGGAACAAGGCGGCACTGGACCATCCAAAAAGGGCACAGGGCGGCATTTAGGAAAGGGTGGGCGGACCGCCCTGTGAAAACGATCTAGCTGGAACACTGTATCTGTATCTACCATGTCTGCCTTTGAACACCTGAGATTTATTGTCAAGACATATTTATATCACTTTTTAGCATAGATGGGGCTTTTTCGGGATGTCGGGATTAGATGTTTTTAAACTTGGGATTTCGGGGGTATTATGATTTTAGCCCAGGATGTTGGGAATTAACTTCCCCGGGAACCGGAATATCACCAGTCTTTAAGTTTCTTTGTAGTTCGGGATTTCGGGATTTAGAAAAGGCAGTGGCTGCGCGTCCACGCCGCGTGGACTCGTAGCCCACAGGCTGCGCGTACACACTTCCGGTTTTTGTATAAAAAATGATTCATTTCCGTAATTATGATAAAGACAGAGCGAATTCTAAGACAATTTAATGTGGTTATAGCTTACGAAAAGTTGTTATTCATCTAAAATCAACTACACGCAGATGAAATCAAAGCATCAAAACGCAGTATTACTGTTTTCTAGCTTTATGATCGCATGCAAGCAAGAAATTTACAGCTTTAAACTATACATAGTGTTTGCAACTAGAGTAGGGCAGTAATAAAATCAACAGAAAGTTGGGGTTTTTTTTGGCAGAAACAAAGATCTACAGTTATGTTTATGTCATTGCTTTGAGTCTGGTATTGATATGCAAGTCTTTAGATTTTCTCACTTGCATTTCATTTCTTTTTCTGTTATTTCATTTGGAATGAAAAACTGTTCTATCTTCTATAATAAATATCCAATGAACACAATTTACAACATGTACAATTGTGGCCTCTCTTAAGGAAACACATCTAGATTTTTTTTCTTCGATGAAAACTGAGGCCCATAGCTTCACAATGTAGCTCTGTGTGGGGTTTCAGGACATTTTATGTAACATAACCACTTTATTGCTGGGATTTTAGACTCCTGTGTTTATGTGTTGCGATGATGACCAGACAGTCATCAAAATTAAAAGTAAGATGATCAAACACAAGTATTTGGAACATCATTTCAGAAGGCTTGACTTTACTGTATTATTTGTTTGATGCACATATAGAAATTGTCTCCTTTCATTGCATTTCATTTAAAAAAAATGAAGCATTACAATTTCTAAATATGTTTTTGCTCCAACAGATTCAGTAACTAGAGTGGTTTAAATCATAACCTTTTTGTGTGTTACCCCTTTCGTGAATAGCAGTACCAGCATGTTTGTTAGCCGTGTTCAACCACAGGGCCTGGTTACTAATAAGAAAATTTTACTAACTATGCAGACATCGCTTCCACACCTGCTCGCTTCAACCCATGTTTATTTTGTTATTTCCCTCATAAAATAAAACTTGGTATGGTTTACTTCCAAAGATGTTTATCTTTTCAAACAATGTCATGAGCCCAATTTTATTACCTTCCGTTCAATTGGGGGACAATCTTTTTGTTGAGAAATGCACAAAATTGTCAACTTCATTGACAAGAAAACAAAAGTAAACTTCGGAATTCTCTGGACTTTTCATAGGCTAAGGAATATATCCCGGAATTCTTTGATTACGTCACTGGGTGGTATAGAAAACCCTTGAGAGTTCCAAGTTTATTTTTTTTCCAAATAAAGAAGTTTGTGGTCAAAGGACCGTAATTTCAATATTCACGACCGATGGACTGGTTAATTGTGATACATAATGATATGAGTGACAACGATTGCTGATATAACTCTTATAACGTCTCTCAAGTCTTAAAAGTTAAATATCCACCGGTATTGATTATCACAGGCTCAGCTGTCTAACCATGTGGATACCGCATGATAGATGTAATCCCGATTTTGATTGGCTATTGATCGACACGTGATTTTCATCCGTTACATAAACGCAAAAATGTAAACAAAACATTTTTTCAGTGTAGAATTTCTTGCAAATCTCGTTTTTCCTCTAATTTCGTTTCACTACCGTAAAATCACTTAAAAGCACACATGATTTGTCAAGGTTGACAGGTATTTTTAGCAATATATTGCCTTTTTGTGATCAGTAAACATCAGGTATCTTTCTTTACTCGTAGTGATATCAACGCTAAATTCTAGAGTTTATACAAGTGTATATTTTGTAGTTCCCGGAAGTCATGTAAACAAAACAATATGGCTTCAAGCCGATCGCAAATTACTGTTTTCGAAAACAGTAAAATAAAAAAATGAAAAAAAACAAGAAAAATATTGATATGAAAATGGACACGTGCAAGCGATGTTTTACTGGTATCTAAGGTTAACATTTCATAAGACTGAATTTTTTTCATCTATTTTGCCAATTATAGCGATTTTGTAAAAAAAAGTTTGGCGATTTGTAAAAAAAGTTTGAAAGGAAAAAGATGTCTTTACCTGAACCAGGACAAACGCAAATGAAGATGAAAACGTCAGAACATGTGTCAATCTAAAGTATGAAATTTGTTCTCTCGAACTCACCAAGACAAAGGATAAATGCTTTCTTTAATCTATGCACTTAGTTTTTCAAAATGTCAATCAAATGTCCCAAAAAATTCATAGTTCTGGAATTAAATATTTACCATGCTGGTCTATCTTCTTCTCATGTAAATTATTGTAAACTAATGTCTCAAAAATCTTATTTCCTTTAATAACTGGAATCATCTATCACAAACTGAATGCTTTTATAACGACTTTTTTATTTGTATTGCTGAGACAACCAATAATTTCTAGCATAGGTTATTATAAATTTCAATAAAGTTAGGTAATTATACGGAGAATAAAAGTAATTTCTGCAATATAGAAGCTTTTCCGGATATTAGGTTTGATTTCATTTCATGTAACATTACAGTTGACTCGAAAAACTTAATTTTCATTTGAAAACTTTCGACTTCCAGGAAGATTGCAATGTCAAAATTTGCCAGAAGGTCTGGAAAATTCTCCAGTTTTATACAAGAACCGGAAGCATGGATGCGCAGCCTGTGGGCTGTGCATCCACGCGGCGTGGATACGCAGCCACTGCCTTTAGAAAAACTAAAGTCGAAACTCCGGGATGAGACTCCCTCCGGCTCCCCCTCATACATGTGATAAACTTGCCAACTGAAAATTGGAGATTTGAACAATTTTAGCTTGAGATTTGGTCTGAAAAATGGAACTTTTTTGTCGACCTTTTTTTTAATAGAAGACTTTCCACAACGTGAATTTTCCCCGAAAATTTTGACGTCACAATATAGATTTTCCAACGTCAAATGTTCAGTGACGCAATTTGTGCCGATTGACAGCAGGTCATAAAAAGAAGTAAGAAAGTGGTCTATTTTCTTAACGACTTATGCAATATATACAAATCAAGTCCATACTTCATTTTTGTCGTCGAAGCTTATTATCCTATGCTTTTTAATGTTTTCTCCTGTACGGAGGAGACACTGGATATAACTAGTTTCAGTTTCAGTCTGTTGCTGAGACATCTTGCGTTTAAGAACAGCTCATCTGAAAATGGAGCGCGATGACTTTGTGAATTACGTCACAGATTTATGCGTCCGGTGTCTATAAAAGTAGTAAGGTGGTCCCGTTAGAAACAGGAATTTTCTGACTAACTAGAAATATAAACATAAGTGGATGATATAAATCGGATAATGGTTTTTATGAAATAAAAACGATACGCTAGGCTATGGAATATCCCTGGATAGAAAATTGCGTGTTTGATTGACAAGGATGTGGTGGCTCATGATGTACTTGGCTTCGAAACCTTTTACAGGACACACAAAGAAACACCGGTAGCTCTTTATTCTTCCGCAAAAAAAAACGCAATTCTATCTCTTTCCACCTTTCGTTCTCCATTAACTAAGTATCTCCACAAACAACAATCACGCTTTGTTTAACACAATTGAAAAGTCTTTTTTATTATTGATTATTGCACAATACATCATCTTTATTTATTAACTTCTGGTTTTAAATTTATACATTACTGTTCTTATTCTTTTTATCATATCTATATTTATAAATCTGGCTAATCGATATTGCAATACCAATCCCATCATCCTCTACATACCTGTTCCCAATACCACCTATAGTAAATGTTTATAATACTTTTCAACTTCCAGAAGGAAACAGAAAAATTAAACCCCGCCCCGTTTTATCGGGACGAAACTGGACGCCATTTTGATTTTCGAGAATCTGAAATTTCTATTGGTCAATAGTCTTCTGCGCAAGCGTACTCCTCACTTCCCCCACAAGAACTATCTATATAGCTAGGCTATTCCATAGCCTAGCTAATAATCGGTACTATGTGGTAACAAGACGTTCCGGCCTTACGACAAATCCGTCCCTGCCTATCCGGCCCTGAACTTTCCGGCCTCATTCCAATCCGGCCCTGTCTTAAAATACGATAATTTATGTATTACTGTTGTTTTCCGCGAAAAGTTGTTATAAGAAGTTGAATTTGAGTAGTATAACGCGTTACCTCAGACCACTTTTGTCGAGGACCCCCATATAGTGCATTCTTTGTAAAATATTTTCATTTTCCCTCAATTTTTGAAAGTTAGGGTTAGTACAAGGATAAGTGCAAGATTAGGGTTAGAATAAGATGAGACCAGTGGACATGGACAGCAAAGTAAAAGGTAAAGTAGAAGGCGAGACCAAAGAAAGTACCTTGGATAGAGGTAGGGCGAGACCAGTGACAACACTATGGACTAGTGAAGTCAAAGCCAATGGCGAGGCACTCAAGACGAGGCCAAAGGTCAAAGGTCAATGACACACTATAACAAAAAGGTTCAGTCACTGGAGATAATGGTTAAGGGGTAGTAAAAATATAGATTAGGGTTAAGGTAAAAGCAAGGCCAAGGCTGGGATAAAGACTAGACCTACGGACCAGGCCGAAGGTCAATGACACACTTGGCACCTCGTCAATACTTGCAGCGCCCTCTATAAAGGGTCAAAAGTCCAATAACGATTGCAGCGCCCTCTATATTAGCACAAAAATTCCCTCCTGAACTAATTTGCATATTTTACGAAAAATTGAGGGAAAATGAAAATAGTTTACAAAGAATGCACTATGGGGGTCCTCGACAAAAGTCGTCTGAGGTAACGCGTTATACTACTAATTTGTTTTTGCCATAAGAAAATTTCTACTTCATATGCCAATTTTTTACCTTGGAAGATGGAAAGCAAACTCATGCCCTGAAGTTTTAGCGTTATATTTAGCATGTTTGTGTATCGTGACTATGGTCTTTTAATTCTGGTGTTCTCATATTTGCCGTGAATTTGGACTCTGATTTATTTAATCCACTTGAATTTTGTTCTTTCGGCATTCTCAGCCTGCAATTGTTCCTTAAATATAGGTATTGTTAACATTTCAAATAAAAATAAACTTGGTACATAGTTCAGAGGATATCCCTCACTGTACAATTTCGTTAATGGTTAAAACTCCTTCGTTCCTATATTCTGCAGCAATTTTTTATGACAGATTTCTAATAAATGCATCAATATAAGTCTGAACAATAAATATTACGACATCCGATATCATGACCAAACTGAACAAAACAACGATATAGTATCAATTAACAATACAGGGACGGATAGACCAAGGCCGGATTGT
>MJUU01047892.1:154388-165025 GCA_002080025.1 Modiolus philippinarum | reverse complement strand
ACCACTTATTTTTTGGAATTCTACTTAGCAACCATATATCCTAGAATTCTTTTAGTAACAATAATGACTATCAATAGGTAGATTTCAAAGATAATGAAAAAAATTATGCCAAGGGTGTATAACAACTGTTTTCTGTGTCAAACAGGGAGTGCGGGGATAGCTGTCGTTTCCGACAACATCTAGTTTTTTTTAAAAATGTTGAGGAAAATTACCCCAAAGGTCTATAACAACTGTTTTCTGTGTCAAACAGGTGAGTGCGGGGATGGCCATCTTTCTGATGGCACCACTTCTAGTTTTTTTTGGCAGTACAAGAATATCTACTATATGAAGTTGACTACCAATGACTGTAAGTGGAAGGTCAGTGAAATATGGTTTATAGGTTTGTCTTGGAAAGTAAATTACTTTCTTTCAAATGATCTTTTACAATGTATCTTGATCTCGATTTTATGGTTAATGGCTATGTTTAGTAGACCTTAATTTCATGGTCTAATGATTTTGTTTAGTTGCACGATTAGATTGATGAGATCTTTTTTTAAGTAACAGTTAGTGAAAGGTCAAAGATATTGGTAATAAGTTAGCATTTGATAGTAAATGACTGTCTTGCATATGACCTTTGACCTTGACCTCAATTTCCAGGTCAAGTGACCATTTATATTTTTTTTTTTGAAAAGATTTAGCTTCTCAAGTATTTCAAGGGATAGGTTCAGTATATGCAGGTGAAACATGGTCTACACCTGCTGACCACTTGTGTAATCACTTATGAATACATTTATGCTAATTTATGGCCAGTTCAACTGAAAACAATTACATAATTGTGTATTGGCCTCACTGTGTAATCATCCTTATAAGAATAATTTGACCACTTTAATTATGTAATTACTGATAAATATACATGTCCACTAACTTTGAAAAGATCATCCTGATGTGGACCAACTATCTAATTCTGTAGCTACTAGTAGATGGTCAATCATGGATTGTACACCTTACAACGTGACCCAACATGGACAAATATTTGAAAATGGAATCCTCGTAGGATCATAGCACATGTAGCAGTCACTGCATATTGTACACATACATTTGAACATTAATGTCTTCTGTTTTTTTTTAACAAATGTACACTTCGAGGAATATTTACTT
The DNA here is from genome assembly GCA_002080025.1 of Modiolus philippinarum. Lineage (NCBI taxonomy): Eukaryota > Metazoa > Mollusca > Bivalvia > Mytilida > Modiolidae > Modiolus > Modiolus philippinarum. The sequence goes on along the minus strand of MJUU01047892.1, from coordinate 163,888 downwards.
TTCATTACTATGTACAAAAACAGAGATGTCCTTGTCAAAAAATTTCAGTATATCAAAAATTAGAAGTCTACAATTTTATAACTTTGTGGGAAACCCTTTTTGGTAGTAAAAATTGCATTTCAATTTCATCCAGCTAAGCTTTCTGTTTATGAACAGCAGCTCTACATTTATATGACAAGATTGATCAGCTGAAAAGAAAGTTGATTAATCTGTTTTTCTTTTAAGAAAGATGTAGAGAAAATTTCTGATTGAGGAATAGACCATGATAGACATTGAACCAATTGTAATACCCGTATAGTGGGTAATTTTAGCAGTTGCCAAATTTCAAGATTTATTCCCTGAAGAGGGGCATTAAATTTTAGCAGTCATCAATTTTCGTGAATCAAAAATCGTAAAAGGGAAAGCACATGCATGCATCAAGATATACTGACTTCATTAATTTCATGAGTTTTTATTTTTGCCCTTCCAGAAACCTCTTGAATATAGCGAAAATTACCTGCTATATGGTAGTGGATCCAGTATAAAATGACAAGACTTGAGGTATACCGTATAGCGGGTAATTTTCGCGGGGTTTTAATTTTCGCGTATTTTCGCGGATGGACTTTAATCGCAAAAATAAATTCCGCGAAAAATTGATGTACTTTTATAATGTATATAGGATATTTGATAATCCACGAAAATTTGAAACGCTTAAATTTTTGGCATACATTTTCCACTTAAATCCACGAAATTTTTGACCCACGAAAATAACCCGCTATACAGTATTCCTGTCGCACATATTACAGAGTTATAAATAACATACCCTTTTCATATCTTGTACAATGTGAGTCCATACATTTACTTTATACTTCTTGTTGGGAGAAATAATTTCCAATAAATATGTAAACATACAAGACTTTCACATTAATGTGCAAAAATATTGACTGAAATTTTGTTGAAATTGATTTGTAATTTTCTGATCTTACTATAAAACATGTGTTACCAAGGTTATGTTAACATTGTTTATACAGACTGATAAAATCTACTGGTGTGTCAAATTACTTCACTTTAACAACAGATTAGGCCACACCAAAAACATAAGATTCCCACTAAAAACAGATTTAGGCCAAACTTAAAACCCAAGTTGAGCACAAAAAATTCAACATTTCTCATTGAAGTCAAATAACTTCACATAAACAACAGGTTAGGCAAAACTAAACAAAAATCAACATTTCTCACTGAAGTCAAATTACTTCACTTGAAAAACATATCATGCCAAACCAAAAAACTTATTTTCTCAATGAAGTCATGTACTGTACTTCGAATTCACTTCAATATAATATAGACAAGACAGATTATGCCAAACAAAAACATAGGTAATCAACGATTACAGAGTTCGCCTGGTTATGGCACTTTGTCACAGCAACAAAATCTTGACTGGATGTTGACATGACATTTGCATGCCTAAGCAAAGTTACATGATCCTACCATGTATAGTGACTGAGATCTGAAAATGCCTGAAAACGACATAAATCACTCATGCGTAAAACATAAGTCAAAGTGACCTACTTTTGCCTGGATGCTGATGTACCATCAGGGATGCATGCCTATGCAAGGTTACATGATCCTAACATGTAAAGTGACTGAGATATGAACTTGTTCAAAAACTTGGATGTAAATCAATCAAGCGGAAAATATAGGTCAAAGTGACCTAATTGTGCCTGGATGCTGATCTACCATCAGAGTTATATGCATATGCCAGGTTACATGATTGTACCATGTATAGTGACTAAGACCTGAACTCGACCTAAAACTTCAATGTAAATCAATCAAGCATAAAATATAGGTCAAGGTGTCCTAATTTTGCCTGGATGCTGACCAACCATCAGAGATGTATGCATATGCAAGGTTACATGATCCTACCATGTGTAGTGACTGAGATCTGAACTAGTCAGAAAACTTGAATGTAAATCAATCAAGTGTAAAATATAGGTCAAAGTGTCCTAATTTTGCCTGGATGCTGATTCACCATCAGAGTTGCATGCATATGCAAGGTTGCATGATCCTACCATGTATAGTGACTAAGATCTGAACTTGTCCGAAAACTTGAATGTAAATCAATCAAGCGTAAAATATAGGTCAAAGTGACCTAATTTTGCCTGGATGCTGACCTTCCATCAAAGACGCATGCATATTCAAGGTTACATGATCCTACCATGTATAGTGACTGAGATCTGAACTCGGACGTAAACTTGAATTTTAGTCGCTCAAGCGGAAAATATAGGTCAAAGTGACCTAATTTTGCCTGGATGCTGACCTACCATCAAAGATGCACATATGCAAGGTTACATGATCTTACCATGTATAGTGACTGAGATCTGAACTTGGACGTAAACTTGAATGTAAGTCGTTCAAGCGGAAAATATAGGTCAGAGAGACCCAATTTTCTTGGAGGCTGTGAGATAGCCCAAGATGCACCTGCATACAAAGTTTGATGATCCTACCATGCATAGTTGCAGAGATATATGCCCAAATGCGGACGCGGACGTAGACGTAGACGCGGACGCGGATGCCGGGGGTACTCCAATAGTCCCCCTCAACTTCGTTGAGGCGAACTAAAAATTCAGCATTTTTCATTGAAATCAAATTACTTCACTCTAACAACAGATTAGGCCAATCTAAAAACTATGTTTCTCAATAAAGTGGAAATAGTTAACATAAACAACAGATTAGACACAAATTTTTCACTGTTCAAATCTGTTCCGACTCAAAAATTACAAAATTTCTTTGACACGTGACTAAAACCGTCCATGCGATCCGATATGGAATGAAAGGCTGACTGTGGCTGAAAATAGGCTGGTGCACATGTTTAAAGAGGAAACCGATGCTGTAAACTAGTTGACCGTAGCATAATAAAGGGCTACACAGAGTGCAGCATGATACGACCGCAGCATGTCGACCACTGAAATTTGAACAAGTGTAAATTCAAATGAATGTTGACACAGTAATTTGCTGGACACAAAAAGGACACATTAATTACCTGGACACAAAGTAGTGAAAAAAATAAAAGATTTTACATATTTTTAAAAATTGCAATTTGGGCCCCTTTGAGCCCTTATAGCTGGGAACCAGTAATAGGATATACCAAATCCGTTGGCATACTACTGAAATCTTAATTATAACTAGAGGAATCAAAAGGAAAAAATCCCATTGAAATTCAACGAAAAATGAAAATTTCAGATAACCAGCATGTTTCAAATTTTGGCCCCATTTTGCCCCTCATAGCTCAGAAAGGAAACCAGATATCAAAAATCTGAAGGTGAAGTGCTTATTAATTGTTCAAATGGAATCAACTGCAAAAAGCTTCATCAAAATCAGAATAAAAATTAAAATTTTTTTTTTTGAAATTTGCCCCTTTTGGGCCCCTTTATCTCATGAACGGTACATAAGATGTGAAATCCTTTGGCATACTGCAGATTGGAAATTTTCTAAGGAGCACATTGAAAGAAACCTCATGAAAATCTGATAAATAATAAAATTCTACAGCCACATGTGAAAACACCCAATTTAACCCTTTTTGGTCCCTTTTTTAACAAGTGTGGACCCAAATTGATGTCTCGCCCGTCCCTTCCTGGTCGCAAAATTGATGTGAATTCTTAAACTGACTTAATCAGAAAACTAAACATATTTGCTAAACTGTGAAATTAGGGTAAGTGACAAAAGCAATAGAGCAGACTGTCATGAATCACCAAAAATGAAAATATCAGTGACCACTGATAGATACTGAAAAACCAAACATGTTCATTAGACCTTGAAAATGAGGTCAAGGGCTAAAGCCAAACAGCGGGCTGTCATGTTCCATTTAAGACAAACCCAAATACCAAATATTATTGACCTTACATTTATAGATACTGGGAAACTTAACATGATCACTGGACCGTGAAATTGAGGTCACAGACAAAAACCTTATAGCAGACTGTCATGTACTACTCAAGACTAACCTATATACCAAATATCATTGACCTACCATTTATAGTTACTGAGAAAATGACCTAATCACAAAAACCTAACATGCTCACTAGACCGTGAAATTAAGGTCAAGGACAAAAGCCATATGACAGACTGTCATGTACTATATCTAAGACCAACCTCCATACCATATATCATTGACCTACCACTTATAGTTACTGAGAAACTAAACTAAGCACAAAAATTTCACAATTCATTGGACCATGAAATTGAGGTCACAGACAAAAGCCATATAGCAGACTGTCATGTACTACTCAAGACTAACCTATATACCAAATATCATTGACCTACATGTACCATTCATAGTTACTGAGAAAATGACCTAATCACAAAAACTTAACATGCTCACTAGACCGTAAAATTGAGGTCAAGGACAAAAACTATATGACAGACTGTCATGTACTACCTAAGACCAACCTACATACTAAATATAATTGACCTACCACTTATTGTAAATGAGAAACTAAACTAAGCACAAAAACTTAACATGTTCATTGGAGCATGAAATTGAGGTCACAGACATAAGGCATATGGCAGATTGTCATGTACGACTCAAGACCAACCTATATACTAAATATCATTGACCTACCATTTATAGTTACTGAGAAAATGACCTAATCACAAAAACTTAACATGAAAGTTTACGCCGCCGCCGCCATACTTTGTACGCATATGTCTCGCTTTCTGCGCCTTTCGTCGCGGGCGAGACAAAAATGGCTGGGGCCACAAAGACCAAAACTGAGCCAAGCCTTTTTTTGTGACAAGGACCATTGTGTTAAAATTTCATAAGGATTGATCAACTGGAACTAAAGTTATTGACCAAAAATAGTAATGGTGCATTACATAATACCCCACCACGTTTCACAAAATTTCTAAGTTAAAAGGGGCATAACTCCAGAACTATGTGTACCGCTGAACCCAAAATTGCATTTGGCCTGTGCTTTTAGGCAAACAATTTAGATACCAAGTTTAAAGACAGTATGTTATTTCATTCACAAGTTCTGGGTATTTGAAAAATTTTGAAGTTTCAAGGGCATAACTCCAGAACCCCTTAGACCTCTGAACCCAAAATCAAACTTACATACCAAGTTTGAAGACCTAGAGTTATTTTGTTCACAAGTTGTGAGTCAGAAACCCTAAAATTCACAAAATATCAAAGTTCCAAAGGGCATAAATCCCTTCTGAACCCAAAATCGACCTTAACCCGAGTTTCGTAGTAAACAACTTACATACCAAGTTTGAAGACCTTGTGTTATTTGGTTCACAAGTTATCAGTCGGAAACCCTAAAATTCACAAAATTTCAAAGTTTCAAGGGGCATAACTCCCAGTGTTTTTCTCACCTTTTTGGGACTGGGTCCGTGTCTCTTTAAATTGGGAAAATTTTTGGCATTTCGGAAAATACAACTAGAGGCTCAGATACTGAGCCTGAATCGCTCACCTGACAAAATGCTTACAGCAGGTGATGCAAGTGATGTTTATCCCATAGGATCCTATTTTAAAATATGTTCTGTGCTGGGGCTCTTGTTTTCTATCGGATCAAAACAAAATAAGCAATCTTAGTTTGACTGAATTTGCTTCAATAATTTAAGCGCATGTAATGAAAAAAAATGTTTTAATATATGGGTACCAGTCTAAGCCAAGTTCAATGCTGGGAGCTATCTTCTTTGTCAGATCCCAACTCAATGAAATCTTTGTAAAGGACCTTCCATACATCGTTTATGTAAAGTTTGCCCGAAGTTTGCTTCAGCAGTTTCAGAGCAGATGTTGAAAATGATGTTTTTCCCTAGGGTCAAATGTTAAAACTAACATCAGCACTGGCAGCCATGTTTTTTTATTGGATCATTACAAAATGAGCAATCTTTGTGGAGTTCCTTCCAAACATCATTCCTGTAAAGTTTGGTTAAATTTGCTTCAGTGGTTTCAGAGGAAAAGATGAAAATGTGAATTTCCCATAGGGCCAGCGTTAAACTATGTTTCGTGCTGGCGGCCATGTTTTTTGTCGAATTGGAATAAAATGAGCAATCTTTGCAAAGGACCTTTAGATTATCATTCCTATAAAGTTTGGTTAGATTGCTTCAGCAGTTACAGAGCAGTAGATGAAAATGTGATTTTTCACATAGGGTCCTATGTTAAACCCAAGTTATGCGCCGACAGCCATCCTTTTTATCGGATCGGAACGAAATGAGCAATCTTTGTAAAGGACTTTCCATACATCATTCCTGTAAAGTTTGGTTAAATTTGCTTCAGTGATTTCAGAGAAGAAGATGAAAATGTGAATTTTCCATAGGGCAAATGTTAAACTAAGTTCCGTGCTGGCGGCCATGTTTTTTGTCGAATCAGAATAAAATAAGCAATCTTTGTAAAGGACCTTTAGTGCATCAATCCTGTAAAGTTTGGTTGAATTTGCTTCAGCAGTATCAGAGGAGTTGATGAAAATGTGATTTTTTCCATAGGGTCCTATGTAAAAGCTAAGTTCCATGCTGGCAGCCATGTTTTTTATCGGTTCGGAACGAAATGAGCAATCCTTGTAAAGGACCTTCCATACATCATTCCTGTAAAGTTTGGTTGAATTTGCTTCAGTGGTTTCAGAGGAGATGAAGAAAATGTAAATTTCCCATAAGGCCAATGTTAAACTAAGTTCCGTGCTGGCAGCCATGTTTTTTGTCCAATCGGAATAAAATGAGCACTCTTTGTAAAAGACCTTAGGGTCCTATGTTAAACCTAAGTTCCGCGCTGGCGGCCATTTTTTTTATCGGATCAGAACAAAATGAGCAATCTTTGTAAATTACCTTCCATACATCATTCCTGTAAAGTTTGGTTGAATTTGCTTCAGTGGTTTCAGAGGAGAAAATGAAAATGTGAATTTCCCATAGGGCCAATGTTAAACTATGTTCCGTGCTGGCAGCCATGTTTTTTGACAAATCCAAATAAAATAAGCAATCTTTGTTAAGGACCTTTAGTTCATCATTCCTGTAAAGTTTGGTTGAATTTGCTTCAACAGTATCAGAGGAGTTGATGAATATGTGATTTTTTCCATACGGTCCTATGTAAAACCTAAGTTCCATGCTGGCAGCCATGTTTTTTTATAGGTTCGGAACGAAATGAGCAATCCTTGTAAAGGACCTTCCATACATCATTCCTGTAAAGTTTGGTTGAATTTGCTTCAGTGGTTTCAGAGGAGATGAAGAAAATGTGAATTTCCCATAAGGCCAATGTTAAACTAAGTTCCGTGCTGGCAGCCATGTTTTTTGTCGAATCGGAATAAAATGAGCACTCTTTGTAAAAGACCTTAAGTGCATCAATCCTGTAAAGTTTGGTTGAATTTGCTTCAGCAGTTTCAGAGGAGTTGATGAAAATGTGATTTTTTCCATAGGGTCCTATGTTAAACCTAAGTTCCGCGCTGGCGGCCATGTTTTTTATTGGATCGGAACGAAATGAGCAATCTTTGTAAAGGACCTTCCATACAATAAAGTTTGGTTGAATTTGCTTCAGTGGTTTCAGAGGAGTTGATGAAAATGTGAAAAGTTAACAGACGGACGACGGATGGACGACAAGTGATGGCAATAGCTCACACTGACCCTTTGGGTCAGGTGAGCTAAAAATGCATTACCTGAGGTTTTCTATGCATTTCTTTATAACTACAACCAATTAATGAAATTACACCAATAAAAAGAGTATTCCAAACATTGTTCACATTGCAAAAAGGCCAATTTCACACATTTACCTTGGTTAAATATCATTTTAATAAACGGCAGTGCTGAGATTGGGAAAATTTGTCATGTTTTTGGTAAAATATAGGTATATATCCCATTTGGACTGGGTCCTATAAACGGACCCAAATCTGATAGAAAAACTAGAGAATGTGTCTGTAAGACATGGATGCCCTGCCAACAAATTTATCGCAACAGATTAACTCAAGTCAATCATTAACAAGAGTGGACCCTAATAGATGTCTCGCCCATCCCTGCTTGTCGCTAAAACAGTCATGTACTACTCAAGAGCAACCTACAAGCCAAATATTATTACCATACCACTTACAGTAATTAAGAAACTATTCTAATCAGAAACACTCAAATTTGTTCACTAGACCATGAAATTGAGGTCAAGGTCAAAAGCCATATCAAGACCAAGCTATATACCAGATATCATTGACCTATGGCTTGTAGTTATTGAGAAACAGACTCCAGCAAAAAACTTAACCTGGTCACTGGACCGTGAAATGGAGGTCAAGGTCAAAAGTCATATGGCAGACTGACATGTACTAACTAAGACCAAGCTATATACCAAATATCATTGACCTATGGCTTGTAGTTATTGAGATACAGACTTAAGTAAAAAAACTTAACATGGTCACTGGACCGTGAAATTGAGGTCAAGGTCAAAAGCCATATGGCAGACTGACATGTATTAACCAAGACCAAGCTTTATACTAAATATCATTGACCTATGGCTTGTAGTTATTGGGAAACAGACTTAAGCAAAAAAACTTAACCTGGTCACTGGACCGTGAAACTGAGGTCAAGGTCAAAAGCCATATGGCAGACTGACATGAATTAACCAAGACCAAGCTATATACCAAATATCATTGACTTATGGCTTGTAGTTATTGAGATACAGACTTAAGCAAAAGAACTTAACCTGGTCACTGGACCATGAAACTGAGGTCAAGTTCAAAAGCCATATGGCAGACTGACATGTATTAACCAAGACCAAGCTATATACCAAATATCATCGACTTCTACCTTGTAGTTATTGAGAAATGGACTTAAAATCTGGTCACTGCACCGCGAAATATAGGTCAAGGTCACATGATACTGGGTCCGACAGATAGGGTTTTGTGGTAAGTTACCTATGGACCAAATATAAAGTTCCTACATCAAAGGCTTCTATATATAAAGGGCTACGCCGAGCGCAGCATGATACGACCGCAGCATGTCGACCACTGAAATTTCAACAAAAGTAGTTTAAAGTGACTGTGGACACAGTAAAGAGCTTGACACAATAATTAGATGGACACAAAAAGAAGCTTGACACAGTTATTAACTAGGAACAAAAAAAGGAAAAATTCAACCCTTTTGATCACTTACTGATGAAAAAACGTAAGAGCTATGCAAAATATGTACTATCAACTAAAACTTTACATCCATAGAAATTCAAAGAAAAAAATTCCATCGAAATCTGATGAAAAATAAAGTTAAGATATATATTTAGAAAAATTGCAATTTTGGCCACTTTGACCCCTTGTAGCTCGGAAACGGCAAGAGCCACGCCAAATTCATTGCCATACCTCTGAAAGCTTAGATCAAGAGGAATCCAAAGAAAAAAAATCCCATCGAAATCCGATGAAAAATAAAGATTTGACATATTTAGAAAAATTGCAAATTTTTGCCCCTTTGATCCCTTGCAGCCCGGAAACGGTAAGAGCTACACAAAATCAGTTGACATATTGCTGAAAGCTTAGATCAAGAGGAATCCAAAGAAAAAAATCCCA
>MJUU01047892.1:139024-152837 GCA_002080025.1 Modiolus philippinarum | reverse complement strand
GAAAAGAGCATTTAAATTTGAAGTATGTATCTAATTTGCCCTGATCTTTCGGTAGAGAGTCTCTAACTGATTTCCAAGATTTTAAAAATTCTTCTCTAACCCGTTTTATAAGTATTGATTTGAATGTTCCCTTGCTTAGCCCTTTACATGCTGAGAGTTTGATGTTTAATTTATTGCACAAGAAAATCAGGCTTGAATACCATGTGTTATCCTTCATGTAATCTTTATCTTTATATTCTGCGTATGCACTTTTCAGTAAGTTAATCGATGAGTGTTCAAGTCTATACCAGTACATAAATATATGTATTATGATATCAATATACAATGGAAATCTGCCAAGTTCAGAGATAACAGCAAGATTCGTACTTTTTTTTGATACCCCTAAAATGTATTTACAAAACTTCATATTTATTTTTTCATGTTCCCAATCTTTAAAGATATCAAAAAGATTTAACTTTTGTCTCTTTTGGGTAACATTTATTATACCCCAATTTTCACAATTATATAAAATAATGGGTTTAATAGTATGATCAAAGATATGTAATAAATTTTTAACTGACGGTGATGAAGACTTTAAATCTCTGTACAGTTTGAAGCTTGCTTTAAGCCCCTTTTCAGACAGATTTTTCCTTGCTTCGTTAAAATTACCAGTATTACTCAGAATTACTCCTAAGTATTTGTAAAACGACCGCAAAAAAATTTTTGCGGTCGTATAAAAAACTTGAGTTTACGCCGCCGCTGCCGTCATACTTTGCACGCCTATGTCTCGCTTTTCGGGACTTTCGTCCCCGGCGAGACAATAAAATTAGTTCCCTGTCACTGAATTGTGATGAAATCAAAAATTTAACCACAGTCATTCAACCATAAAATGTAGGTCATGGTCACCTAATTGTTGGTATAATGGGCAGATCTCTTTTAGCTGAATGTTACAGTGAAATATTATAATGCTACAATACATAGTAGTTGAGAAATATACTAAAACACAAAACTTAACCAAAGTCACTGAAGCATAAAATGTAGGTCAAAGCAACCTTATTCTCAATGATCTGGGTAGTGCTCATCAAGGCAATTAATTTAATGAAACATCATTGCCCTATAATGTGTAGTTGTTCAGAAATTGACTTAAACACAAAACTTAACCAAAGTCAATGAAGCGTATAATGTAGGTCAAAGCCACCTAATTGTCAATGATTTGGGTAGTACTCATCAAGGCAATTAATTTGATGAAACATCATTGTCCTACATGTATAATGTGTAGTTGTTGAGAAATGGACTTTAACGCAAAACTTAACCAAAGTCACTGAAGCATAAAATGTAGGTCAAAGCCACCTAATAGCAATGATTTGGGTAGTACTCATCAAGGCAATTAATTTGATGAAATATCATTGTCCTATAATGTGTTGGTTTTGAGAAATGGACTTTAACGCAAAACTAAACCAGAAAACCGGAGCGTAAAATGTAGGTCAAAGCCACCTTTAACAGGGCTCACCACACTTCAAAAGAACAGGGAGACTTGAAGTCTCCCTGAGGGTAGAAATAGGGAGACTTCAGGTCATGACAGGGAGACTTGTTTGCGCGTATCCGCAATTGAATTTTCAAGACTATTGTATTTGATTTACATATACACTAATTCAACAATGGCAATAAATCAGTTTTAATCATTAAAATACCATTGATATTTCAAGATCTACAATGTAGATTTTATATAAAAATAAATATGATTTTAGCTACTTATCAATTTTATGTTTCTTTCACCCAAAAGCTTAGTGTTGGAGGTGCTCCTGCATTAGGTTAGATTTACATGACATAAATTTTCTTTTATTTATCCTCTTTAGTAAATTGGTAGTTTATCACTCAGTTGCTCAAGAGACAGTTGCTAATCTGCCTCATTCTTTTTTTAATGGTTCTCCAAATATTAGAGGAAGTAAATTGATAAGATTTCTAATGCTTATTCCTGTGTTTGCAAAGCTCAAAGACTGTTTACATCATCTCATGGTTTTAAAATCAAGACTTATTGACTTTGTAGTATAGATTTATAAAAAAAAATCATTGGAAATTGTCCTAAATATTTACGTTTCAACTGCAGTTCAAACCAGAAGTGGTCTATAGGCTTATTCACCGTGACGTCACAACCTCGAAATTTTTACCTGTAGAGCGTTTTGGCTGGCAAGAAATCATAATCATTAAGGAGGGTCATAAAAATGTCATTTTCAATTAACTTGACGGAAGGATGGACAAGGGTAACACTATGCCCCTTCCACATTCGTGGGCGGGGCATAAAAACACCTACTCCAGAACCCCATGGACCTCTGAACCCAAAATCGAACTTGACCTGAGTTTTGTGGTAAACAACTTGCATACAAGACCTTGTGTAATTATGTCACAAGTTATATCAGTCGGAAACCTTGGGGGGACGGACAGACAGACAGACGGACACACGACTGAGGGTATCACATAATACCTCGCAACTTCATGTGGCAGGGTATAAAAAACGACCATAGCACCATACCATTATACGACCGCAAACATGTTTGCGGTCGTATAAAAAAATTGAGGCAATCTAATGGTAATGTTCAATAAGGCACAAAAGTGCTGAAATGAAAAATTGAAATTTGCCTGTCCCACTATTGATCGTTTCTTTCACTACCTTCGTGAAACTTCAATGTGTGGGCTACGTATTTCAACTTGAAATGAAATGTTAATAAATTTCGTATATCAACTTGAAATGAAATGTTAATAAACTTTCAGACTCCTGCGTCAAAATTCAATATTTCTACAGATTCTAAGAGAAAACTATGTCCTCTTTTGATTGCACAATCCAGTCCTGGAAAATTGCAGAATGTCAAATTCAAAATCTGTAAGTTTAATAAGGTAATTCCCCAAAACTTCTCAGTAGATGAATGGAAAAATCCCCATCTCCCAACATATTAAAATGAGTTGTTGAATTCAACAATTTTGAAGTTTTTTGTAAAAAAAAATTGGAAAAGTGGCAAGATCAGCATGTTTGGGTTACTTTTGTATTATTTCTAAGCCAATAGATCATTTGCCAATTAGACCGGAGATCCTGATTTTGACCTCCTGTCTTACAAACTTATCCAAAGGGAAGCAACTCTAGAGACAAACTTTACCAAATCGTAAAAATTATTTTCTCTTGTCCTGTGCGGTTTCCAAACTTCATCTTTGGTGATAAATTTGGTCAAAATAATTTGACCTTTCCTGTGACTGTTTGTTTTGTTTTATATTTGAACAGTTTCATAAGCCAGGATACAGATTTATAAAGAAAAGGGTTTCTTTGGTAATTGTGACATCTTGTCTAGTGTCATGTGATCTTGATTGAGTAAAAATTTGAAAGATTGGTAATTGACAAATCATCTATTTTTTTTACTGAATCGCCTATATTGTAGGTTTCCAATGTTCCAGTGTTATTTTAATCAAAACAAGGTGGAGGTAAATGAAAAATTTTCCTGTGTAAACCTTAACATGTTTTATTAGAGATTCAAAGGCAGGCAATTATAAACAAGAGCTGTCGCCATATGGCAGCCAAATATACCAGTCTGAATATACCCCTGCTAATTGAACCCTAAATGGATATGGTAAGTGCAAATTCAAGTGGGTGTGGACACCATACAGGTGTGGACACGATACAAGTGTGGACACAATACAAGTATGGACACAATGATATAATCTTCCAAAAAGAACTTTTCGTAAAGGTGCAAATGAAAATACTCGTCAAAATCAGACAAAAATAAAATTCACCTTTTTTTTGCCTCTTTGACATTTTACAAAAAAATCATAGGCCTTAAAGAAATTTCATTACAACACTTTGAAAACAACTTTTCAAGAGGAATACAATGAAAAGAGTGTTTTTCTCCCCAGTCAAATTACCTCCCCTTCCTGGTTTCTGACAATAATTATATCTCTTCATGCACATCTCAATATAGTGTCCTTCATTTGTGTCAAATTCAATCAAAATTCTTTAACTGGTTTAAGAGGAATTGCGCTTACGAGGTAACCCATACAGGAGGAATCTACGAAAAGTCAAAGTCAAATTATCTCCCCTTCCTGATTTCAAATAATAATTATATTCCTTCATGCACATCTAGATATAGTGTCCTTCCTTTGTGTAAAGTTTCATCAAAATCTTTTAAGAGGTTTAAGAGGAGTAGAGTTGTGCTTACGAGGTACAAAATGTAACTTACACATAGGAAATATACGAAAAGTCAAAGTTAAATTATCTCCCCTTTCTGGTTTGGGACAATAATTATTAAATTCTTCATGCACATCTCCACATAGTGTCCTTCCTTTGTGTAAAGTTTCATTAAAATCCTTTATGTGGTTTTAAGAGGAGTTGCACTTATAAGGTAACCCGTACATAAGAAATCTATGAAAAGCGAAAGTCAAATTACCTCCCCTTTCTGGTTTCTGACAATAATTATATTCCTAATGCACATCTCCATATAGTGTCCTTCCTTTGTGTAAAATTTCATCAAAATCCTTTCAGTGGTTTAAGAGGAGTTGCGCTTATGAGAAGTGTGGACAGACAGACAGACAGACAGGGTGATTCCTATATACCCCCCAAACTTTGTTTGCGGGGGGTATAAAAATATCTCTTGCTTAGAGTCACAAAAGGAATTAAAGTACATTTTTGTACACATATAACATTTGCCTTTTCAGTCATTTGTCTTCTAATCATTGATTTAACTATATAAATTATCATCATCCCCGCACTTTTGAACTTTCTCATAAAGTAGAGGAGTTTCCTATTTGGGGAATTTTGCTGTAAAATTTTGACATCATAATATAGATTCTTGGTCGTCACAATCTTTTGCGACTCATTTTAAATTGACCACAGGCTGGGACTAACATAACAGGGATTGGAAACATTCACATTTATTACAATTTCCGTGTCACAGCAGATTTACCTGTAAATCGTCATATTTTTTAGCATTTCTCTGTTGAAACATAGGATATATTAAGTACATTTTACAGCTACATTTCAGGATGAGGTTGATTACTTTTAAATGTAATTGAATACATTACAATTACTTTGCTTTGAAAATGTAATCAATTACATTACAATTACAGCATTTTTTATTTGTAATTGATTACACTACATTACTTTCCTCTGCTGTAATCATGATTACAAGTGATTACATATGAATACATATGTCTTTGAGAGATACCAGTTGAAACAGAGATAATTGCTTAAACATACATTTACGCTTTCCATGCAAAGGTCATTTGCTGCCACAAGCTTAACTGAATTTTTTGTTCATCTTTTAATAAGTAGATCAAAATTGTTCAATTACAAATACTTCATGCTAAGCATTTTATATTTTAAGTGTTATTCTTCAACAGATACATGTTCTTGCATTGAAAATAGTGGAGAGTTATCAGTTTTTACAATAATATCACAGTGGTCATAATATGTTAATTTTGGTGAAATGTTTTTTTTTTTTATGGTTGATACAACTGTATTTTCATAAAAGCTGTGTCTTTTCCGACTTGGAAATGATATATTACTCAGTGTTTCTCTATTAACAAATAAAAACTTTATTAAGAAATTGTTTTGAAATTATTGTTATAATCTGGCAAAATTTTGTATTATATTCAGTATTTTACACTAATTAGTATTGACAGTTTATTTTTTGTTTATTTAGTCATATGAGCTGACATCTACATGTTTTTATTACAATTTTTAGCTGGTCATTTTTATGGCCCAGAGATATGTACATGATTGTCTTTAATTTAATCTATTAAAAGAGATAAACAATTATTGAAGGAATACAAGTTATGTGCGTCTCAGACCTTTGCCACTTTCAAAATTAAAATATTTAAAATTTCGAGAAAAATGTAACTAAGGTTGAGTTCTGATTGATTTTCATATATAGCTCTTACTGATATTTATATATTTTAAATTAGGTAAGAACTAATGTTGTAAAATAATTATTGTTATTTTAAGACTTATTAAGAATAAACTTCTTTCATTTTATATGACAGTATGTATACATGTTTGACATGAAATATATATCTTGTATATTTGATATATGTAACAATCACCAAGTAATCATAAAGTAATCAAAATGTAATCATGATTACTCATATTTTTCAGCTGTAATTGATTACATTACAATTACAAGTAATCTAAAAAGAGTTTGATTACAGATTACACATGATTACTGAAGAATATGTAATCAATTACAGCTGATTACGATTAACGATTACGATTACCCCAAGCCTGCTACATTTTTCTACCGATTTTAATACATGTACAAAATACATCAATTTATAGAAAAAAGTATAACTTTTGTAAAATAAATTAATTCCAAAGTACACAAATTTTGCTCTTAAACTTGGAAAATTTTGCCTTTTTTAGAAATATACCATGAAATTTTACACTTCATGACATTGTTTTTTAGTAAACTTTCTATTTTCCCAAAATATTTAATGCTCCAAAATTAATTTGATTAAAAAGAGGAAACTTCTATGCATCTCATGATATATTTTTCTTTAAATTTAGTTGAAAATGCACAGTGAAAAGTTTAGTTTTTAAACTCCAAATTTTGCATCTAAAAATGCATTGGTCACATTGATCAGTCAAAATCTATCAGCACTGTAAAAAATTTTTCCTGCATATAAAATTAATTATATATGGCTATAAAGCCAATACAAAGAGCTTTATCCTACTAAAATTTTGTGATACTATGATGGAATTTAACAGGTACACTTGCGAGTTACAGTATGCCAATTTTCTTCATTTTCATTGTTCTGAATCTCGTTAATCATCGATAACTGCCATTTGTTTATTGGATGGTTTCTCATTAATTTTACAATCTCTTTACACAAGAAAACAACCCCTCATGCATTTAACCCATTTTTAATTAGGATTTCATAGTAGTGTGAATGAAAATTTAATGTTGTAAATCAGCAATAAATCATTTTTTCAGTAATTTTTTTAGAATAATCTTATATTGAGTAAAACAAAAGTTATAGATGTAAGTCATAGACAGGACACAGCTTTTCATTTGATCAAACTGCTTTGTTAAATAGTTTCGAATCCCTGTTAAATTACAGCAATGTCAACCACAGGTCAATTCACAGGAGTTGGAAATTTTATCAATACATGTTTGTATATCAATACAAGTTCAAATACGAAGCCCCACAAAATGAAGTTTTATGAGCTTAGTGAGTGAAACAAACAGGAGTGCAACGGGTAAATCTCAATCTTTTATATCTATGCTTTTGCACCTTATCATACTTATAGGACATTACCAATTGATTGTCAACATGTTTTTATACTATACTCAGCTATTTGACAGAATCGGTGTCCTTTTCAAACAACTGTACCAGGCGATTTTTATCTCCTATCTGCCTTTCTGTTTACACCAGACTCCTTGGACAGTGTAATTTCATGTGCAAAACATGACTGTAATTCAATGAGTCGGAACGGATTGCACCAGTAAAATAGAAATTTAGAATTTCCAGACTGGAAACGAATTCTGACTCGAAAATTACAACTTTGTATGCACACATCACTAAGACTGTCAAAGGAGTCTGTCCGATAAGGCGCAAAAAGAGCCGATATAAATAAAATTGAGATTTACCCATTGCTATACTTTTCGTTTCACTCACTTAGATACTACGTTTGTGAAACTTCACTTTTGTACTTAAACTTGTTTCGATATATTGATAAATTTGCATTCTTTTAAGCGTTTGTGTACTGTATTTGGACATTTTCACTCCAAGAAAAAGTTCTATACATTGCCCTGAGAAATCATCATAATCATTCAAACCAAAACGACAATGGACAGGCGAAAGTGAATCACCAGTTCGAAGACATTTTGTTTCGAAACAAACACCCTTTTAATGTTATGTGTTTTCACATTTCTTTTATCACTGCTGTATTTGTTCATTTGAACATGAAACCCACCATTAACCTACTTTTTGGATGGAAAAGCACTTACAACGCTTTCTTTTTCAAGTATAATCAGCTGTCAAACTTTGGTCGCCATCTTGTGGATTTTATACTTTTCGGAACACCTTTGCTTTGTTGAATCATACGCACGTCAACACTCGAGATTAATTGTTACCGTAAATATCATAATCGACCAATCGTCACCAATAAAAAATGCACCTTATAGAATTTTTGCTAATTCCAAAAGCAAAAAGTAAAAAAAAAAATCGCAAAGAATATGCCAGTGGCTATTTAATTAAGGTGACCACATCTCTGAGGACTACATAGTATTGTTCCGTCTTTTTATCCAATAGTTGTTCATAGTTCAGGTCTCTTACATTTAAAAAATTAACAAAATGATATCAAATTTTTGAAAAATATTTCAAAAAGTATATTTAATTTTTTTGTTTCTTATTTGTTATGCAATATTTTTAAATAAAAAGGCACTTAACAGCAAGAGCTGTAAATCTAATGCTGGTTTTAAACAAAAACAAAAATTCTGCAGGGGAGGTAATTTATAGCTAGGAATCAGCATCGGTTTGCATATTTGCATATTATAAATGTTGAATCAAAGTTGGGTAACAGAATTTCTTTGAACTGATAGGCAAATTTACGAAAAACAGCTATATTTACCACATACTTGATTTTAGATCAAGTGAGGGGGCATATTTTCGACTGGCCTCGAAGAAAATCTCTAGGTTTCTCAACCCCTTTGAAAACGTGAAGCTTGAGCTCTTTAACATTTCATTATAAATATTTTTCAAAACTGCCTGGATACGTCGATTTCTCCAAACTTTCTTACCAAAATTTATCAACAAACAGACATTTCAAAAACAAATTTTGTTCAGTGTTTGTATATTTCATAAAACCATTATACTGTTTAAATATATGGGAAATAAGAAATATGGATTACAGTTGCAATAAGGGGAGTGAATAAAGAAACATTCATTTCTATATAATTCAATTCAATTCAAAGTTTTATTTTAAGTCGATTATTACAAACATATAACACAAGCTCTAGTGAGCTTTTGTATCGACTATACATGAATAACAATACATTATACATTTTATATTTGTAGCCAGATATTGTGATTTAGTACTTCTCTGATGTATCTACTAATTACTTATGAACTGTATATGAGCTGTACGATTGTTGTTACTAATGGGATTATAACTGTGAAAGTAAAATATATATGCTGATGAATGTATATGTTCAAAGCTAATAAAGAAATCAAATATACAATTACAAATACATATAGCACATGCATTACATACATCACACAATAAATAGCACATACATTACTAACAAATAGCACATACATTACAAAAACATAGCACAATAATTAAAAGGCAATTTTGATTTAAATAAAAGTTCTTCATAAGAGCTATTGTAATCATTGTAAATAAATTTCAAGACCCTTATCTGTATTTTTTCCATCTTTTTATTATTAAGATCACTACAAAAATGCCATGTTACTGCAATGTTACTGGGAAGTAATTAAAGTTTGATAAAATAAAAGAGTGATAGATAGTAAGACGCCCTAATCTGTTTAAGAATTTTCCCACCCGTTTTAAAATATCTAATTGTCTTGAGGCTTTTTTACATATGTTTGCAATATGAGTGTTAAATTTAAGCTGATAATTAATGGTAACTCCTAATAATTTAACTTCATTTTCACATTTAATTAAATTATCATTTAAGTCAAAAGTTAAATCCATATCAAAAGTTTTTTTTCTCTGCTGCAAGAGCCTGATATTTGTCAGGGTTAGCTTTCATTTGATTAAAAGTGAACCAGTTAATTAACTTTAAACTGTCATTCTCCAATTTACATTATAGTTCATTTATGTCATAGCCAGAATATGAAAGAGTGTTGTCATCCGCTTAGTTATAGAGAGAAGTTTCTTCTATGAAGTAGAATATATCATTTAAAAAGATGTTAAACAAAACAGGTCCTAATATACTACCCTGTGGTAACCCTTTATATATTTGTTCCCATTTACTATAAGAATATCCCAATTTAACCATTGTTTTCTATCTGAAAGGTAATCTTGTAATAGTTTAAGAGCATTATTAGATACACCATAGGTTTTAAGTTTGTCTAAAAGAAGGTTATGTGGGAGACAATCGAAAGCTTTACTTAAATCCATTAATATTACAGCAGTGTATTTATTTTCATCTAAATCATTTTTCCAATCTTCAATAATTTTTGAAAGTGTGGTTTGACATCCATAGCCAGATCTGAAAGCTGATAGGAAAGAATTAAAAATTTGGTCAAAATATGAAGTGAGTTGATCATAGATAGCTCTTTCAAACATTTTTTGAGATTTATGGCAAAATGCTTACAGGACTATAATTGCTTTTATCTATGGCATTATATTTTTATAACATGGGACTATTTGTGCTTCCTTTAATTTCTCTGGGAATTCAGCTGTTTTGAATCTTTGGTTTATTAACTTTGTAATTGGTTTGACGATTACGGTACTGGTTTAGCAGTTCTATAAATTCTTTTACCATTTTAGCTGCCCGGCTACATTTCTGTTTTCTTTAAAATTCATTATCAAATTTATAACTGTTCCTTTTAAGTGAATGATTTTTAATGAAATTGTGGATAAGAAGTAAAGATGTTGAACACTCTGAAAATTTCTTTGACGTACTTGACTTATGCCTGTTATACTTTTGCGAAGAACATAAACCACCAACAATCGTCCTCCATCTAACTTTTCCGCTTCAAGCCAGTTGCAGCCTGCTTTTGGCATCTCATCTCGTGTTGATTTTCTTAAGAGTCTCTTGGCCTATCTCTGGCTCGTCTTATGGATTCCACTGGACTGTCTGGTAATTGTTCCTGGGTCTTCTTTAGTCATATCCAGGTCCATTTTCGCTTCTGGGTCTTCAAGGTAGGTAGTGGTTGTTTTGTTTCTTGCCAGAGGTCTTTGGTGGTCAAGTTTGGCCAGAAAATTCGTGTGCATTTTTCACAAACATCCTTTTATGAAGGATTGTATCTTCATTTCTAAGACTACCATTGTTCTCCGACTTTCAGCTCCATAAAAGAGGACAGCTTTTACATGGATCTGAATATCCTTATCTCAGTGGATCTTGAAGATCTCTCCTGCATTTCATATCTTCCTTAAGATGTTGAAGGTTGTTTTCTGGCTTTTGCTATCCTCACTTTGATGCCCCTTGTCTGTGCCTCATGGTGTATCCACGACAGCTCCTAGATAGGTGAATTGCGCAATATTATTATCACTGGAAATGTCTTGAAGTTAAATAAATATTTTGTTGGCTTTCTAAATGTATGAAACCTAAATGAGCAAAAATTAAACAAATAATACCACAGTGCTTAAGGTCTGCAAATATGTACAAACAGCAACAGCAGGCGTGATACTGTATCAATTTTAAATCGATAACATATTTGTAGAATTAGGAGCACAGGTTTTCCAGCAGACAATTGGAATACCTATGGGGACTAATTGTGCGCCAGTTTTATCAGATTTGTTTCTTTATTCGTATGAAGCCAGTTTCATACAAAGGATTGTTAAAAATAAAGACAATAAGCTAGCCAAGTTCTCTAATTTCAGCCTCCGTTATATTGATGATGTTTTTTCATGAGCCAATCCTCAATTCAAAGATAACCTTCATCATAAATACCCAATAGAGCTCGAATTTAAAGAGACCACTGATACATCGTCATCAGCATCATACCTAGACATATACCTCTCCGTTAATAACTCTGGATGTCTGAATTCAAAACTCAAGTACGACAAGCGTGATTATTTCGACTTTGCAAAAGTGAATTTCCCGTTTTTAAGCAGCAATATCCCCACAACTTTGGCATATAACGTCTACATTTCACAACTCATTCGCCATTGTCGTGCTTTTAGTTTGTGTAGCGATTTTGTCAACACTTCGAAACTATTGTCTCAAAAACTTATACACCATGGCTATGTTCACTCATTGTAACAATTGCAAATGTGACTGCAGACGTTTTACAGTCGCCACCATGATTTGACAGACCATTACAATGTTTCTATTTCACACATGAGAATAATATCTTTGGGTAGATCCAGAGTTACCGGACTGACTAACACCGACTGTGACAAAACCTGACTTTTCACTGGTAGTTTGACGGGTGCCACGCGTGCAGTAGATCATGCTTACCCTTCCGGAGCACTTAATGATATACCAAAAGTTTTCGTAGAGGTTTACACTGCAAGTGCTTTAGTTTTTTTTTTTTGTTTTTTTTTTTGTTTTTTTGTTTTTTTGTTGTTTTTTTTTTGCTTCAGTATTCCTTTGCCTCTGTACCCTACAGTCTATATACCACGTACATGCAGAAGCAGTATCATTGATTCCCTAATCCAGCGGACGCATTTTTCATACCAAAGGATCAACTACCAGCAATAACAGCAGTAGTCATGCCCTATCCCAGAGGAAGTATCAGTCAGACACTGGCGCCAGCAAAAGCACCATCCCTACTTACATTGACCAGCTGCATCGTCAGTCATGTCCTACCAACATCAGCAGCATTAGCAGCCATACTCTACCCTGGCGGACTCAACAATACACCACCATTACTATAAGCTAAACTTATACTGACCTGTCCATCCACCACCATCAGCAGCAGCAATAGCAGCCATACTCGACTCAAGCGAACACGTCATTCATACACCAGCAGCAGCTTCAGCAGTCATAGACCAGCCGCAGTTTCAATAGTCATAGCTCTACTCTAATGGACGCATCAGTCATGGACCAGCAGCAGAAACAACAATCATAACTCTTCTCTAGCGGAAGCATCGGTCAAACACCAAAAGCAGTTTCAGCAGCCATACATAACCTAGCGGATATATCAGCCATACACCAGCATCAGCTTTAGCAGTCATGCTCTACTCTACCGGACGAATCAGTCATACACCAGCAGCAGCTTCAGCAGTCATACTCTACTCTAGCGGACGAATCAGTCATACACCAGCAGCAGCTTCAGCAGTCATACTCTACTCTAGCGGACGAATCAGTCATTCACCAACAACAGCTTTAGCAGTCATACTTTACCCTAGCGGGCGCATCAATCATACACCAGCAACAGGTTTAGAAGTCATAATCTACTCTAATTGACGAATCAGTCATACACCAACAGCAGCTTTAGCTATACTTACCACTGACCAGCCACAACATATGTTATACACTAACATCATTCACTAACGACCAGCGGCAGCATATGTCATACACTAAGATCAATCCCATACATACCACTGACCAGCGACAGCATATGTCATACACTAAGATCAATCCCATACATACCACTGACCAGCGGCAGCATATATCATACACTAAGATCAATCCCATACATACCTCTGACCGGCAGCAGCATATGTCATACACTGACATCAATCACATACATACCACTGACCAGCGGCAGCATATATCATACACTAACATCAATTACATAAATACCTCTGACCAGCGGCAACATATGTTATACACTAACATCAATCACATACATACACACCACTGACCAGTGGCAACATATTTCATACACTTACATCAATCACACGTATAGATACCTCTGACAAGCACATGTCATACACTAACATCAATCACAGACATACCACTGACCAGCGGCAACATATGTCAAACACTAACATCAATCACATATTTACCTCTGACCAGCGGCAACATATGTAATACACTAGCATAAATTACGTACATACTTCTGACAAGTGGCAACATATGTCATACAGTTACATCAATCACATATTTACCACTGACCAGCGACAGCATATGTCATACACTAACATCAATCCCATACATACCACTGACCAGCGGCAGTATATGCCATACACTAACATCAATCACATACATACCAC
>MJUU01047892.1:115149-138919 GCA_002080025.1 Modiolus philippinarum | reverse complement strand
ATCAATCACATACATACCACTGACCAGCGACAGCATAGGTCATACACTAACATCAATCACATACATACCACTGACCAGCGACAGCATAGGTCATACACTAACATCAATCACATACATACCACTGACCAGCGGCAGTATATGTCATACACTAACATCAATCACATACTTACCATTGACCAGCGACAGTATAGGTCATACACTAACATCAATCACATATTTACTCCTGACCAGCGGCAACATGTGTAATACACTAACATAAATCATGTACATACTTCTGACAATTAAAGTGGCAACATATGTCATACCGTTACATCAATTACATATTTACCACTGACCAGCGACAGCATATGTCATACACTAACATCAAACATATACATACCACTGACCAGCGACAGCATAGGTCATACCCTTACATCAATCACATATTTATCACTGACCAGCGGCGACATATGCCATACACTTACATCAATCACATACATACCACTGACCAGTGGCAACATGTGTCATACACTTACATCAATCACATAAATACCTCTGACCAGCGGCAGTATATGTCACACACTAACATCAATCACATACATATCTCTGACCAGCGACAACATATGTCATACACTAACATCAATCACATGCATACCACTTACCAGCGGCAACATATGTCATACACATACATCAATCGCATACATACCACTGACCAGCGACAACATATGTCATACACTAACATCAATCATATACATACCTCTGACCAGCGGCAGCATATGTCATACACTAACACCAATCACATACATACCACTGACCAGCGGCAACATATGTCATACAATAACATCAATCGCATACATACATTTGACCAGCGATAACATATGCCATACACTAACATCAATCACACGTATACATACCTCTGACCAGCGGCAGCATATGTCATACCATAACAACAATCACATACATACCTTTGACAAGCGGCGACATATGCAATAAACTTACATCAATTACATGTTTACCACTGACCAGCGGCTGCATTTATGCTACACACTAACATCAATCACATACATGCCTCTGACAAGCGGCAGCATCTGTCATACACTAACATCAATCACATGCATACCACTTATACCAGCGGCAACATATGTCATACACTAACATCAATTACATACATACCACTGACCAGCGGCAACATATCTCATACACTAACATCAATCAAATACATACTTCTAACCAGCGGCAACATATGTCATACACTATCACATATCACATGTTTNATCACATACATACCTTTGACAAGCGGTGACATATGCAATAAACTTACATCAATTACATGTTTACCACTGACCAGCGGCAGCATTTATGCTACACACTAACATCAATCACATACATGCCTCTGACAAGCGGCAGCATCTGTCATACACTAACATCAATCACATGCATACCACTTATACCAGCGGCAACATATGTCATACACTTACATCAATCACATACATACCACTGACCAGCGGCAACATATCTCATACACTAACATCAATCAAATACATACCTCTAACCAGCGGCAACATATGTCATACACTATCACATATCACATGTTTACCTCTGACCAGCGGTAGCATCTGTGATACACTACCATCAAACCGATACACTCCTCTTACCAGCGGCAACATATGTCATGTACTAACATCAATCATATATTGACCTGTGACCAGCGGCAACATATGTCATACACTAACACCAATTATATATTCACCTCTGACCAGCGGTAGCATCTGTCATACACTAACATCAAACAGATGCATACCTTTGACCAGCGGCAACATATGCCATACACTAACATCAATAACATAATCAACACTGACCAGCGGCTTTAGTTGTCATACACATACATTAATCATATATTTACCTCTGACAGGCGGCTACATTTGTCATACAATATAACATAAACCACATGCATACCTCTGACCAGCGGCAACATATATGTCAAACACTTACTGTAAAAGAGGACATTTTTGCAAGAGGTTTATTTTCGCTTATTCCGCTATTAGCTCATATTCGCGGAAATGTCCTCTCGCTGAAATTTGTTTTTATAATAAACATCAGGAAACGAAAGTGAGAATCGACCAAAGCAAAACCTCGCGAATAGGTTTGGAATTAAAATCGCGAAATTTAAACCACTCGAAAATGACCCCTTTTACGGTACATCAAATCACATGCGGCAGCAGAAGTCAGATGCTTTACCACGTACCAGTATCGGTCTTATCCTACCCCTTGTGGACGCATCAAACTTTAACATATATCAGTAGCAGCAGCAACAGTCATGCAGATCAGCCATGTCTACTACCTATACCGTCAACCGCTTCTATACCCCACCACCTTACAGCGGCAGCAATTATACCAATAAGCAATTGTTATACCCGACCACTAACAACCAACAGCAACACCATTCATTCCCCCACCACAAACCAGCAGTAGCATTAGTCATATGGTTTATAATCTCCTTATTCACGTATACAAATTCAGAACATATACCACACAGCAATGATACAAGGGAATTGTCACAGAGATGTCACATATGGACTGTCAAAGGAACTGTAGGACTTTCTCAAAAATCCATCCAGAGAATTGTTATCATAGGGATTTAACTGACTGACTGTCAAAGGAACATTGCCAGATAACTAGTATTAAACGAATGGTGCCAGAGACCTGTCACAGGAATGGTCGACAGGACTGTCACAAAAATGGCAAAAAGGGGCGAAATGGGGAATGGTGCAATTGAGGGCTGTCAAAGAAATAATACAGAAGGATTCTCATGGGAATGTAACAGGGGTCTTCAAATGAATGTAAAAGAAACGGTACCAGAAGTACGGAAGCCTTTAGGGCCTATAAAAAATATTTTTGAATTCGTCATAACGAATTCTGGAATTTGTTATAACGATTTTAATTCGTTATAACAAATTTTTGAATTCGTTAGTACAAATTGTTGAAACTGTTTTATCAAATTTAATTCGTTATGACAATTTTTTTAATTTGTTAAAAAAATGTAAAATTTGTTATAATGAATTGTAGAATTCGTTATAACAAATTCTAAAGAAAAATTTTTTAACGAATTTTTGAAAATGCGAGAACAGATAGAATAAACTGAAATCACAAATTTCTGAATTCTTTAAAAGAAATTTTGAAATATGTGATATCAAATTGTAAAATATGTTCTTATGAATTCATAAAGTTGTAATGTATGGCAAGCAAGAATAACAAAAATCTGAGAAAACTGGTGTGTCATCGAGATATGGAGTTTCTCTCTGTCGAAATGATAGGTGTTTAGCATATACCCATCATGTCAGTGATCATGAAAATGTGAATTGCAGAATATCATAGTTAAAATGCATAGAACTGCAGAGAATCAAAGAGAATCCCTCCGCAAGTTGGATATAGTAGGACAAAAATCTGCGAAGAAATGCGGAAATCTCCCATGTTGTCTAAAACAAAGGTTTCTCAGTAGAGAATATTGCAGAGAATCTTTCAGTAGTTGAATAATTGGTGACTTGCAGAAAACCTCATTCAGTTTATTATCAAAGAAAAATTTTGCGTAGATTGCGGAGAATCTTTCAGTAGTCTAATTCTTCGGAAAAAGTTTGCGGAGAATCTTTCGGTAGTAATACTTCGGAAAAGGTTTGTGGAAAATTGCAGAGAATTTTTCAGTGGTCTTCCACTTGTGGTCGTAGCAAAATCTCTGGTCACAAGATCCCGCTGTATGCTCTTTTGACCACTGACTTATAGAAGTCCCATATCAAACGTGTTACTGGTCCCTTTGCGTGATTGAAGGTCAAACTTCCGAAGGTCTATCCCTTTTGGTCGCAACGCAAATTTGGTTGCAGGGACGTCTCCATTGACCAGTGGTCACAGGACAGATTTCTTAAGAAGTGCTCCAGATGGCTGCAGCGGGAATGATAACAGAGAAAAGTTACAGATACGGAACCGCAAGACAGACACATGGATAAATGAAGTGTTCCCATGTGGACTAAGACTCGGAAGGTTCCGTTGGGTAGTCACAGATTAAACATAAGAGTGACTGTGTGACTGCAGCTCAGACCTAGGCAGCTAAATCTACCATGTGTCACATATTTTGAAATGTTTCTTTGTATTGTTGAAGGTTAGATGTCAAAGATTTCACAGTGTGATTTTATTTTAGACACCGGAAGGTTCCATTGTGCGGTCTCGGGTAACACTTAGGAAGGTTACCCTCAGATTTCACTTAGTATCACATTGTGGTCCGCTGTGACTGGGNCCCCCCCCCCCCCCCCCTTTGTGAACGCAGGTGAGACTTCGGAATGTTTTTCGATTTTTTTCATAAGTCAAGGTTTCTTTGTGTGGTCGCAGATCGAGCTTTTGCAGAGCCAGTTATGAGGTCGCATGTCAGACATCAGGCTTTATTCATGTGCTAAATCTATTTCTGGAACTATCCCTGCGATCCTCACAGCGACAAGCAACCTTTTTTATCCCCACATTTTCGAAGAAAGTTCGGGGATATTGTTATACCCTCCGTCTGTCTGTCCGTCAGTCCGTCTCACCTTTCTTGTGACTCAAACTCCTCCTACATTTTTGGATTTAGGGATTTAATTTTGTTGTAGAATTGTTGCATAAAGTCTGCAGATGCGCAATAAGCTTTCGGATTTTTGAAATTGCTCTTGGTGCAAACAAGAGGCACCAAGATGTCAGTTTTTACACACGTGGCATGTGACACAAACTCCTCCTACATTTATGGATTTATGGATTTAATTTTGTTGCATATAGTCTGTAGATGCGCAATAAGCTTTCGGATTCTTTTATCTATATTTTGGTGCAAACAAGAGGCCCCAGGATGTTGATTTTGACATAGGCCCAGAGTTGTGGATTTTGACGCATGTGGCATGTGACACAAACTCCTCCTACATTTTTGGATTTAAGGATAAAATTTTTATGCAGAATTGTTGGATATAGTCTGTAGATTTACAAAAAACTTTCGGAATTATGATTCGGTTCCAACTTTGGTAAATTTCCTGAAAATGTCAAAGACTCATATTTTTTTTAATTTGAGCATACAATTATGTATTTTAGCAATTTTTTGATAGAAAATGAGATTTTGAATAATTAGAATTATAAAATGCGATTCCAAGTTTAATAAATTTCCTGAAGGTCTCAAAGACCACTATTTTTTTTTTGGAATTCTACCTAGCAACCATACTAAAAAAATTTTGTTTAGTTTAGGACAAACAGTTTAACTAAATGGAGTTCAAAAATATTTGATTCCCATTTTGGTAAATTTCCGGAAAGTCTCAAAGACCACTTATTTTTTGGAATTCTACCTAGCAACCATATACTTAAATAGCTTCTTTAATTTAGGACAAAAACTTTCATCAATTGGATTTCAAAAATATTTGATTCCAATTTTGGTAAATTTCCTGAAAGTCTCAAAGATCACTTATTTTTGGAATTCTACCTAGCAGCCTTTACTAAAGAATTTGTTTAGTTTAGGACAAACATTTTTACTAAATCGATTTCAAAAATATTTTATTCCAGTTTTAGTAAATTTCCTGAAAGTCTCAAAGACTACTTATTTTTGGAATTTTACCGAGCAGCCATTCTAAAAGAATTTGTTTAGTTTAGGACAAACATTTTTACTAAATCGATTTCAAAAATATTTGATTCCAATTTTAGTTAATTTCCTGAAAGTCTCAAAGACTACTTATTTTTTTGGAATTCTACCTAGCAACCATACTTAAATAGCTTCTTTGATTTAGGACGAACACTTTCATCAATTGGATTTCAAAAATATTTGATTCCAGTTTTGGTATATTTCCTGAAAGTCTCAAAAACCACTTATTTTTTTTGGAAGTCTACCTAGCAACCATACTTAAATAGCTTCTTTAATTTAGGACGAACACTTTCATCAATTGCATTTCAAAAATATTTGATTCCAGTTTTGGTATATTTCCTGAAAGTCTCAAAGACCACTTATTTTTTAGAAATTTACCTAGCAACCATACTTAAATAGTTTGTTTTGTTCGGACAAACAGTTGAATCAATTTGATTTAAAAATATTTGATTCCAATCTTGGTAAATTTCCTGAAAGCCTCAAAGACCACTTATTTTTTGAATTCTGCCTAACAAACATATATCCTTGAATTCTTTTTGTAAAAATAACGACTATCAATAGTTTGATTTCAAAAATATTGAGAAAAATTATGCCCAGGGTGTCAAACAGGGAGTTCGGGGATAGCTGTCGTTCCGACAACCCCTAGTTTTTTTTTGTTTCAGGGTCTCGAGACCAATCATGCCGTGGTATGATTCTTCTGAAACCATCCCTTATTCAGTCTTCCGGAACCATCCATGATTCAGCCTTCTGGAACCCTTCCTGATTTAGTCTTTTGAACCATTCTAGGTTCGTTTATCAAGTTCCATGCCGGGGTACCATGCCTGTCGGCATATGCCATTCATTTGGCTGAAACCTGAAGTCTTACCGTGAGGACTAAGGTTTCGGAAGGTTCGACTGTTTAGTCGCAGGTCCAACTCCTGAGGCCCTATGTACTTGCATTTTTAGGAAAAGCAGGTTAGATTTTGGCAGGTCTTGCTGCATGGTCTCAGAGTAAGGCTTTGGGAAGTTCACATTGGTCTCGGGTCAGTGATACTGCTTCGACAGTTCCTGGACTGTTAAGTAAAACATTCAATCCCTCACCAGAAAGCGACACATGGATATTACATCAAAGAGGTACCGGGAGCCGGGGTCCTGTGTGTATACATGTGCCTGACCATAGCTATTTTAACAGAAAAAAAGAAAAAAAATAATAGCAGATGGAAATGTGTTGAAGAGGAAAATGTTTCAAACTGAAAAATCTATTAAAAACTATTTCTAGAGGGTTGTTTGAAGCGATTTTGTTAATTAAATCTTGGTGCAAATGAAAATAAATATAATTATACTTCTCATGAAAACTTTTCATATAATTTAATTTTGATTTGAAGAATCGTAACTTTTTGTTACAAATACAAATGAATTTGATGTGACGTTTTGGGTGAAAATAAATAATTTGCTTGAGATTGACATGATAAAATATTTCTTCTATGCAAAATACCGCAAACCCCCTCCCCTCCATCCCGCGAAAATCAGATCATGGTCGTCCCCTTAGTTTATTCTTGTATCAGCGCTTTTCTACCCCGTAAATAATCCGACATTGTGTTATTTCACGGTATTTGCCTTATGGCATAAAATCATTCAGGTATGCAGCTGCTTCACTTTGGAATAGTTTGCCTAACCATTAAAACTGAAACTTTAAAAGCTTGCTTCAGTCCCGGAATGGTTCTGATTGTCGCTGCTCAGCATGCCGTTAAATTTTATTTTGCTGTTTTTTTTTTCTGCTCTGCTTCAACTGTGTGGGTTTCTCCTGTATTTTAAATTATTTTGATTATTTTAAATTAGTCAATAATAAATTAATTAGAAAGTTAGATAATTCTTACTCTTTTAGCAAATTTTTATTTTTATTGCTATAACTAAATGACCAAATATAATTGAAATTATTGCTAAATAATGTTTGTATTTTTTTATTTTTTTAACGCTAAAAATCTTATTGTATTTCAATTTTAATCCCTGGTAGAGTGCTAAATTTGCTTTGTTGCATGCTTCGATTTGTAAGATGTTTTAATCTATTGCATGTGTTGTTATCTCTTTTTATGCTGTTTTTATGTTAACTTATATGTTTTTATATTCGATAAAAAGCTCTACAGAGCTTGTGTTTTGTATGTTGAATCTATGCCGAATCAAAATAAAGTTTTCTTATTCTTTTATTCTTATTCTTAAACATGTTACGCATATAGCGCGGACGTCACTGAAAACCCCTTGAAACTAAAGGGTGCACAAACTGACAATTTCATTTTATAAACAGAATATTCAGATTAAGTAATTTGTGATGACAATTTTATTTTATAACTGAATGTTGAGTTTTAAGTAATTAATTAATCTGAATAATTGTTCTGCCTGAAAAGTATTAATTAACTACATTTTAATGGATAATTTCTTAGTGAATAAAAAATCAATTATATAGCCTTTTCGGCAACATTCACCGTCTACATTTTATATAGTTCACGCGTTTATCACTTTCAAATATTTTTGCAAATCAATGATTCAATCGATATCAGCATCCCCTAGCGCAGACTCTGAAACCGACTCTCCGCGGAACAGAGCCTCATTTTCATGCCATTTCCCCTCATTTCCTACAAACGGTAAAAATGGCTCGATTAAGACTGTTAATACGTGTTTTTGATCACTATGGGATATACACAGCTACAAAATGACGTCTATTGCAAAGGTTCCTTGTTTAATTCCCACTATTTCACGAACCGTTTCACCGAGACACAGCTGAACTGGGAATGTGTAGTGCGATCTTTGGTTGAGCTCCACCATCGTAATGGATGATACCGATATTGTCCACGGGCATTTTTTCATCAAGAAGACTTTCCACAAGCCCACATATTGTCACCATTGTACTGACATGCTCTGGGGTTTGATAGGGCAAGGATTCGTGTGTGAAGGTAAGCCCCTCACAACCCCCTTTTTGTAAACAGCCGGTTATTCGCTACCTCATTAAAATAACCAAAATTTACACAAAACATACATGCTAAATACAATTTTACAGTAATTATTGTGCTGTGTTTGTATAAGACAAGGCAGTAATGTTTATTTAATGTGTACACATCGGTGACAACAGGAATAAATAATGTGGTTAGGTTTGTGTATTGGTTTGACAATCAATAAACAACTTTACTCAATACACAATTTCATTCATTCATTTAATTTTAAATTTATAACCTACATTGTTGTTGTACTTTAATGTATCATACAGATAATTGAAACTTAGAAGCTTTTACACACATAAGCAGTATATTGTTTAACTCTGTTTACCTCATTTAAAATGCATTTTATGTATTTGCATATGTATTTTTGCAGAAATGTTGACAAATTTGCTGATTTTCACCATATAATTGTACCAAATCAATAATATTCTTTCATCAAAAAACCAAAACAAAAATATCATTGCATGTTATTAAATTATTAGGGTCGTTTGAAAGATTTTACATAATATAATTGGCTCCTGCATAATTACAATGACATAGATTGACAATGTAGTCATATTTTTATGCCTGTAGAAGTGAGGGTGTAAACATTTGAAGTATACACAAGACATTGCACATTTTGTATAGATTCATTTTCTTGGTGTATAAATGTGACAAAAATAGAACATAAAAATGTTCACATTAATTTATATGGTTGTTGCAAATGGCCTTGACCTTCATATACATGTACACAGTACTCATGGTATTATGTTTGATTTATGGGTATACCGGTGTCTCACTGTATCGCGGTACATACAGTTTGGGGCTAAAAGAATAAAGGAAAGTTGGTTCTTTCATTTGATCATACTCTAAATATTTATTTCATATTCTCAATGTATCTTTTTAAATGAAAAAGAAATATCTATTTTGTATTTATGCATCGGACTTTAATGTCCAAAATCACAAGGTCAGTTATTTTATGTCAAGGGAAAAGTACCACTGTATCGCGGCATTACAATCCATCAATATAAGAAGCGCATTTGTGGACCAAATTAATTTCTTTAAGGGATAAATTAAATTACTGTATTTTATGGTACTTTTTTATGAAATAAAGTTCAGACAATGTTTTTCACAACATTGATTTAATTGAAATATCTTCATTTGAACTTGAAAATCTTTATTTCAAAAATGTTGGTGCAAAAATCATAATTTTAATGCATTTTGTAAATTTATATTTATCTAATTATTTGAAGTCATTGATATTCAAATAAATTTTTGAATTATCAGATGGATAAGCTGTTTGAATACTGGCCTTACTTTCTCCTAAGCAATACGTACTTAATAACAGAAATAAAAAACGTAATTATCAACAAAAAGGTATAAAAACGGAATATTTTTATTTTAGGTCTTAATTTAAGGTACCCCGATTGTTGCCTATATTACTTTCAAAGTAACCGTGTTGACATTTGTGGCCTACAAACATCAGACAACATACCCACAAGATGATATTCATAAGATCAAAGAAATAACTTTTTACGATATTTTTTTCGGGAGAGGGGGTCGCCATGAATTCCCCACCGTTATCAAAAGATGGCTACTTATTAAAAATGTGTTTCTTGCAATTACATTTGAGAGAATTGTTAATGTAAAGTGCACGGAATACTACATGGCACTAATGTTCAATTTTCTAAAAATTACCGGCCGATAGATGACGCTATGATTACGTCATAGAGTAGAATAACGTGTACCACGATACAGTGGAACCCGCGATACAATTGAAACAAGGTATACTTTTCTTTCTTTATTTTATATTTAGTTTGAATTACATATTTTTATTGGGTTGTACATGTGTGTTCTTCTTTTTATACCCTGCCACTTGTAGTGGCAAGGTTTTATGTGATACCTTCAGTTATGTGTCCGTCCGTCTGTCTGTCGTACCTCCCCTGGAGGTTTTTTTAGACTAATAACTTGTGAACAGAATAAAATACAGTCTTGAAACTTGTTATACCTTCCTTAAACGAAGTTTAGGGGGGTATATAGGAATCACCCTGTCTGTCTGTCTGTCTGTCTGTCTGTCCGTCTGTCCACACTTCTTGTAAGCGCAACTCCTCCTAAACCACATGAATGATATTGATGAAACTTGACACAAAGGAAGGACACTATATGGACATGTGGATGAAGGAATATGATTATTGTCCGAAACCAGGAAGGGGAGATAATTCGACTTTGACTTTTCATTGATTCCATCTGCACAGATAACCTCGTAAGCGCAACTCCTCTTAAACTGCCTGAAGGATTTTAATGAAACTTTACACAAAGGAAGGACACTATATGGAGATGTGCATAAAGGAATATAGTTATTGTCCGAAACCAGGAAGGGGAGATAATTTGACTTTGACTTTTCACTGATTCCATCTGCTTAGATAACCTCGTAAGCGCAACTCCTCTTAAACCACTTAAAGGATTTTAATGAAACTTTACACAATGGAAGGATACTATATGAAGATGTGCATAAAGGAATATAATTATTGTCTGAAACCAGGAAGGGGAGATAATTTGACTTGACTTTTCATTGATTCCATCTGCGCAGATAACCTCATAAGCACAACTCCTCTTAAACCACTTGAAGGATATTTATGAAACTTTCTACAAAGGAAGGACACTATATGGAGATGTGCACAAAGAAATATAATTGTTGTCTGAAACCAGGAAGGGGAGATAATTTGATTTTTAGATTTTCATTGATTCTTTCTGCAATGATTTTTTGGACTTAGACAATTTTCAAAAGAAATAATAAATGTGTTGGAGAGAAAAATGTTTTTCATTGTAATTCTTGTGAAAAGTTTATTCAAAGTGTTGGACAGAAATTTCTGTAAAGCTTATGATTTAAAAAAAAATGTCAGAGCCAAAAAAGGGTGGATTTTATTTTTGTCTGATTTCAACAGAAAAGTTCCTTGTGGAGGATTATACATTTTTTGTATCATTGTGTCTATACTCATATTGTATCCACACTTGTACTGTGTCCACATCCACCTAAATTTGCACTTACCATATTGTTAGCGGGGGTGTATCTGGCTGCCATTCAGCGACAGCTCTTGTTATGTAACTTGTTCACCACAAAACACAGGTCAAGTTTGAATTTGGGATCTGAGGTCCCATCTGAGGTCCAAGTAGTATTTGAGTTATG
This sequence comes from Modiolus philippinarum, assembly GCA_002080025.1. Lineage (NCBI taxonomy): Eukaryota > Metazoa > Mollusca > Bivalvia > Mytilida > Modiolidae > Modiolus > Modiolus philippinarum. The sequence goes on along the minus strand of MJUU01047892.1, from coordinate 127,173 downwards.
CCCCTTGATACCTCGAAATTTTGTGAAACATGGCGGGATATCTTGTAATGCACCATTACTTTTTTTAACCATTTGGTGCCCTGCTGGAGACACAGTGAAGGGGTTGGTTATTTGCCTGTCCTGATTTGGTTACAATGTATATGCCATGTTGTTAAAATTGATAAATGTACAATTTGAGAGACAAATTCCATTTTTTTTGTAATTCATGAAATGAAATTTTACTCTGAAATATCTGAGCATGATACCCTATACCATCCCATTTATTGACTCCTGCCATTAATCATGCTTATACAGGGTCACGGAGACATTCGATTGTTGATATATTGTTGGTACATTATGTCTTGTACATTTACTATCTTGGATATCAATCCCCTGTCTGTGGACTTGGTGTGTCTGTATTCTGTACATTTATGAAGGGGGGTGTTTTAGTTATGCCCTTTGAAACTAAGGGGGAAACGATTCACTGTATGTACCGAAATCACGGTATTTGTGATGACAGTTTGTTTTATGATATTTGAAAGGTCGTTACGATACAAACGATACAATATGTGCGCTGAAAAAAATATTATAGCCCTTCTTTTGAAAGCACATTTTCTATTGCAAAATAAAAAAATACTTTACGTTTTTAGAATAAAACATCCAATTATTCTGATTATTTCAATCTCCTGTGTTTTCTGAGATGTCATATGCAACCTCAGTTTTAATGGCCACGGAGTTCGTGAAAATATCACGGTATGTATCGCAATTCAGGTGGAATATCGCAATACGCATCGTTTGCCAAAAAGGTGTATCGTTGCAGCCCTATTTGAAACTTTGAAATTTTTTGAATTGTATTGTCTCAGACTGATAACTGAACGAAATGACACACAGTTTTCATACTTGGTATGCAAGTTGTTTAACTCAAATTTGATTCAGACCAAGTCCAATTTAGGGTTCAGAGTTCAAAGGGTTCTGGAGTTTATGTACAATGTAAGGCATAAGAAACATGAGAAAATATGAATTTTGTGAATCTTAGGGTTTCCTACTGATAAATTTTAAATGAATAAACATACCATCTTCAAACTTGGTATGCAAGTTGTGTACCACAAAACACAAGCCAAGTATGATTTTGGCGTCAGAGGTCATAGGGGTTTTGCAGTTATGCCACTGGAAACTTTGAAATATAGTGAAATGGTGGAGGGGTATTATGTAATGCAGCATTACTATTTTATTTTTCAAACCTTGTATGCTTGTTAGGCTACCTTTCTCATGTTTCTTGCTTCATGGCCAGACCTTGTGCTAGTCCTGTTTTGCATTAAGGCCATCGTAATATAATTCCTAGATTCTAATCCATTTTTAGCTCACCTGGCTAAAGCCAGGGTGAGCTTTTGCCATCACTTGGCGTCCGTCGTCCGTCGTCCGTCGTCCGTCCGTCCGTCCGTCGTAAACTTTTCTTCAAAAATCTTCTCCTCTGAAACTACTGGGCCAAATGAAACCAAACTTGNTTGGTTCTTTCATTTGATCATACTCTAAATATTTATTTCATATTCTCAATGTATCTTTTTAAATGAAAAAGAAATATCTATTTTGTATTTATGCATCGGACATAAATGTCCAAAGTCATTTTATGTCAAGGGAAAAGTACCACTGTATCTCGGCATTACAATCCATCAATATGAGAGGCTCATTTGTGGACCAAATTAATGTCTTTAAGGGATAAATTAAATTACTGTATTTTATGATACTTTTTTATGAAATAAAGTTCAGACAATGTTTTTCACAACATTGATTTAATTGAAATATCTTCATTTGAACTTGAAAATCTTTATTTCAAAAATGTTGGTGCAAAAATCATAATTTTAATGCATTTTGTAAATTTATATTTATCTAATTATTTGAAGTCATTGATATTCAAATACATTTTTGAATTATCAGATGGATAAGCTGTTTGAATACTTGCCTTACTTTCTCCTAAGCAATACGTACTTAATAACAGAAATAAAAAACGTAATTATCAACAAAAAGGTATAAAAACGGAATATTTCTATTTTAGGTCTTAATTTAAGGTACCCCGATTGTTGCCTATATTACTTTCAATATTTGTAGAATCAAGTAACCGTGTTGACATTTGTGGCCTACAAACATCAGACAACATACCCACAAGATGATATTCATAAGATCCAAGAAATAACTTTTTACGATATTTTTATTCGGGAGAGGGGGTCGCCATGAATTCCCCACCGTTATCAAAAGATGGCTACTTATTAAAAATGTGTTTCTTACAATTACATTTGAGAGAATTGTTGATGTAAAGTGCACGGAATACTACATGGCACTAATGTTCAATTTTCTAAAAATTACCGGCCGATAGATGATGCTATGATTACATCATAGAGTAGAATAACGTGTACCACGATACAGTGGAACCCGCGATACAATGGGAACAAGGTATACTTTTCTTTCTTTATTTTATATTTAGTTTGAATTACATATTTTTATTGGGTGGTACATGTGTGTTCTTCTTTTTATACCCTGCCACTTGTAGTGGCAAGGTTTTATGTGATATCTTCAGTTATGTGTCCGTCCGTCTGTCTGTCGTTCCTCCCCTGGAGTTTTTTTTAGACTAATAACTTGTGAACGGAATAAAATACAGTCTTGAAACTTGTTATACCCCCGTAAACGAAGTTTAGGGGGGTATATAGGAATCACCCTGTCTGTCTGTCTGTCCGTCTGTCTGTCCGTCTGTCCACACTTCTCTCCTAAACCACATGAAGGATATTGATGAAACTTGACACAAAGGAAGGACACTATATGGACATGTGGATGAAGGAATATGATTATTGTCCGAAACCAGGAAGGGGGGATAATTCGACTTTGACTTTTCATTGATTCCATCTGCACAGATAACCTCGTAAGCGCAACTCCTTTTAAAGCGCAACTCCTCTTAAACTGCCTGAAGGGTTTTAATGAAACTTTACACAAAGGAAGGACAGTATATGGAGATGTCCATAAAGGAATATAGTTATTGTCCGAAACCAGGAAGGGGAGATAATTCGACTTTGACTTTTCACTGATTCCATCTGCTTAGATAACCTAATAAGCGCAACTCCTCTTAAACTACTTAAAGGATTTTAATGAAACTTTACACAATGGAAGCATACTATATGAAGATATGCATAAAGGAATATAATTATTGTCTGAAACCAGGAAGGGGAGATAATTTGACTTGACTTTTCATTGATTCCATCTGCACAGATACATGTAACCTCGTAAAACCTCTTAAACCACTTGAAGGATATTTATGAAACTTTCTACAAAGGAAGGACACTATATGGAGATGTGCACAAAGAAATATAATTGTTGTCTGAAACCAGGAAGGGGAGATAATTCAACTTTGACATTTCATTGATTACATCGGCATAGATAACCTGGTAAGCGCAACTCCTTATGAACCACTTGAAGGATTTTAATGAAACTTTACACAAAGGAAGGGCACTATATGGAGATGTGCATAAAGGAATATAATTATTGTTTTAACAGGAGGGACAGATAGTTCGACTTTTGACTTTTCGTTGATTCCATTTGCTCAGATAACATCGTAAGCGCAACTCCTTTTAAATCACTTGAAGGATTTTAATGAAACTTTACACAAGGGAAGGGCACTATATGAAGATGTGCATGAAGGAATATGATTGTTGTCTTAAACCAGGAAGGGGAGATAATTTGATTTTTAGATTTTCATTGATTCTTTCTGCAATGATTTTTTGGACAATTTTCAAAAGAAATAATAAATGTGTTGGAGAGAAAAATGTTTTTCATTGTAATTCTTGTGAAAAGTTTATTCAAAGTGTTGGACAGAAATTTCTGTAAAGCTTATGATTTAAAAAAAAATGTCAGAGCCAAAAAAGGGTGGATTTTATTTTTGTCTGATTTCAACAGAAAAGTTCCTTGTGGAGGATTATACATTTTTTGTATCATTGTGTCTATACTCATATTGTATCCACACTTGTACTGTGTCCACATCCACCTAAATTTGCACTTACCATATTGTTAGCGGGGGTGTATCTGGCTGCCATTCAGCGACAGCTCTTGTTATGTAACTTGTTCACCACAAAACACAGGTCAAGTTTGAATTTGGGATCTGAGGTCCCATCTGAGGTCCAAGTAGTATTTGAGTTATGCCCCTTGATACCTTGAAATTTTGTGAAACATGGCGGGATATCGTGTAATGCACCATTACTTTTTTTAACCATTTGGTGCCCTGCTGGAGACACAGTGAAGGGGTTGGTTATTTGCCTGTCCTGATTTGGTTACAATGTATATGCCATGTTGTTAAAATTGATAAATGTACAATTTGAAAGACAAATTCCATTTTTTTTTGTAATTCATGAAATGAAATTTTACTCTGAAATATCTGAGCATGATACCCCATACCATCCCATTTATTGACTCCTACCATTAATCATGCTTATACAGGGTCACGGAGACATTCGATTGTTGATATATTGTTGGTACATTATGTCTTGTACATTTACAATCTTGGATATCAATCCCCTGTCTGTGGACTTGGTGTGTCTGTATTCTGTACATTTATGAAGGGTCTCCATGGGGATATTGTTCAATGTATTAAAATACAAGAAGTTATGAAAATCACACATAGAAACAGTATTATGTGATACCTTCAAGCTTGTGTCTGTTTGCCTGTCCCCCAAAGGTGTCAGACTGATAAATTGTGAAGGAAATAACAAACAATTCTCAAACTTGATATATGTAACTTATTTTTTTTTAAAAACTCAGGTCTAGTTCAAATTCGGTTCTTGATGTCCGAGGGTTCTAGAGTTATACCCATTGAGACTTTGAAATTTTGGAAATTGTAGGGTTTCTTTCTGGTAACTTGTGAACAAAATAACATACACATGATACACTTTTCAAACTTGGTATGTAAGTTGTCTGCTACAAAACTCAGGCCAAGTCTGATTCTTTTGTTCAGAGATCCCAGGGGTGTTTTAGTTATGCCCTTTGAAACTAAGGGGGGAAACGATTCACCGTATGTACCGAAATCACGGTATTTGTGATGACGGTTTGTTTTATGATATTTGAAAGGTCGTTACGATACGAACGATACAATTCTAATTACATGTGCGCTGAAAAAAATATTATAGCCCTTCTTTTGAAAGCACATTTTCTATTGCAAAATAAAAAAATACTTTACGTTTTTAGAATAAAACATCCAATTATTCTGATTATTTCAATCTTCTGTGTTTTCTGAGATGTCATATATGCAACCTCAGTTTTAATGGCCACGGAGTTCGTGAAAATATCACGGTATGTATCGCAATTCAGGTGGAATATCGCAATACGCATCGTTTGCCAAAAAGGTGTATCGTTGCAGCCCTATTTGAAACTTTGAAATTTTTTGAATTGTATTGTCTCAGACTGATAACTGAACGAAATGACACACAGTTTTCATACTTGGTATGCAAGTTGTTTAACTCAAATTTGATTCAGACCAAGTCCAATTTAGGGTTCAGAGTTCAAAGGGTTCTGGAGTTTATGTACAATGTAAGGCATAAGAAACATGAGAAAATATGAATTTTGTGAATCTTAGGGTTTCCTACTGATAAATTTTGAATGAATAAACATACCATCTTCAAACTTGGTATGCAAGTTGTGTACCACAAAACACAAGCCAAGTATGATTTTGGCATCAGAGGTCATAGGGGTTTTGCAGTTATGCCACTGGAAACTTTGAAATATAGTGTATTATGTAATGCAGCATTACTATTTTATTTTTCAAACCTTGTATGCTTGTTAGGCTACCTTTCTTGCTTCATGGCCAGACCTTGTGCTAGTCCTGTTTTGCATTAAGGCCATAGTAATATAATTCCTAGATTCTAATCCATTTTTTAGTTCACCTGGCCAAAGGCCATGTGAGCTTTTGCCATCACTTGGCGTCCGTTGTCTGTCTGTCGGGTTTTTACATTTTAATCTTCTCTGAAACCACTAGATCAAATGAAACCAAACTTCAAACAAAAGTGTAAATTGCAAAAATGTTCAGCATATCAAGATCTACCCACCCTGAAATTTGAAGAAAATCCATGAATCCTTGTAGGAGTTATTGCCCTTTTTTCACCGAATTTATTTAAATTTTAGTATTTTTCATCTTTTATTTCCAAAACTATATATAGAAGATGAAGGTTAAGTGTAAATTGATAAAATGTTTGCCATGCTGTGGCAACTTCAAAACTGATGTTGAAAATTGTTGCTTGACGGCCATTTTGAATGGCCGCCAAAAAAAGCGTGAAAATTCAACATTGTCCGATTTCAATGAAATTTGGTTTCCAAATAGATATATATATATATTGATGTTGTGACTTCAAAACTGATGTTAAAAATTGTTCGTTGACGGCCATTTTCAAAATGGCCGCCAAAAAAGGCGGGAAAAATCAACATTGTCCGATTTCAATGAAATTTGATTTCCAAATAGATATTGATGTTGAGATTTCAATACCGATGTTGAAAATTGTTTGTTGACTGCAATTTCCAAAAGACGTCTCAACTTCAAAACTGGTGTTGAAAGTAGTCCTTAGCAAGAACATTTTTTGGTCAAAAAAGCCCAACAAAGAAATATAGTAAAACATGATAAGACTTTAAAAACAGTTCAAGATATTGGAGGTGTTCGAGCTACGAAAGTTTGAGAAACTGAAGATCGACTGTATAACTTACAATGTTACCATGATTGTGGCAACTGAAAGCCAGGTGAGCGATACGAGCTCCTGGGAGCGTCTTGTTTCTCAAAATTTTGGTTGGGCTGGCAAATTTTGTTTTATATTTTTTATGGTTAATAGCTGAACCAACGCCAATTCCGTCGAAGTGATGGTAGAGTTCCTTAAGTGGATACCCCTGGTATGCAGGGTTGTCAATTTAAAAATTAAATACCAACATGATTGACAACAACACTTAATTATAAGGAAACTGCATGCATTTTCCTTAAGTGTTGTTGGGGGTAAAAAAAAATATGGATGGGTGGGGATGAGAATCTAGGATATTTTTTATTATGGGCTTATTTATTATAACCAAGCCTGGTAATGCACACAATTCAAATACTTCTTCTTTAGTGAAAAATGCTCTTATAATTTAGTTAATGTATATATGTATTTGTTTAATTTCAGTTTGTAATTTTGTTGTACATGAAAGATGTTTGAAAACCGTTGTCTCAGCTTGCTCCAGTATTGCTACAAATCTAATCAAGGTAGAGTATATTGATGAATTTAAGGATGTTCGCTGGTCAATTTTAAAATAACAAGGGTTTCAATTAAATGTGAGTTTTTGTTAGAAAATTGAAAAAGAAATAATTAAAGCCAAAAAAATTATAGGTTACCGATGAAATTTTTGAGATACAAGTGTTTCAAAAAATGGCGGGAAACTGAACTCCTCTGCATTTTTCATAGGTTTAACATGAGCAATGTTTATCCAATAATGAATGTGACAAAATAACACCAGTTGAATAAAATTTTGTCAGAATGCTCCAAAAGATATATAAAATGAAATTAACGAAAAGAATTAGGGGGTCACCGAGCAAAATATTATTAAGCTTTTGAATGGATAAAACCAGAGAAGTCCGAAAATCTGACTGAAATGCATAAACATGACAAGCAAACATCCTTAAACTGAAACAATTTAAACTGTTTGTGGTCTGTACTTGATTTAATATATAAAAATTATATTATATTATATACTTGCCATATATAGAAACGTAGAAAGCAGCAACAGCCTACTAAGCTCACCTCGTTCCGCAACATTTTCTTTTGGTCACATGTTGAATATGTCAGTAAACAGGAATGGACTATAATATTAATCCTTCTTGCTAACAGATTCATTCATGCATGAAATCAAGGTTATAGACTGCATCCAAAGCATTCATTGCAGCACTCGCCCAAAATGCATCCTGTATACTAATATGGTTGATGTGAAACATGTAAGTAAGAGGGAATGGATTTTAACCATTCTACCTAACCAAGTCACTCATGTATAAAATGTAGGTCACAGACAGCATCCAAACCATGTATTGTTTGTTGTTATCATCCCAAAATGCATCATACATACCAATATGGTTGATGTGGGACATGTCAGTTACCGGGAATGGACTTTAACCATTCTACCTAGCCAAGTCGCTCATGGGTTAAATGTAGGTCACAGACAGCATCTGAAGCGGATATGCATTGCAGTTGTTATCCAAAAATGCACCAGACATGTACATACAAATTTGGTTGATGTAGGACATGTGGGTACAGGACCTAATCTATAGTGCATTTAGGGGCCGAATTTCGGCCCCATTCCCAATGGGCAAAAAACATGATTTTTCCCAATTGCAAGATATGAAATTCCCAATTGTGTTTATGTCCAATTATGTCGTTAAAAAAGTTTTAGTTGCATGTTTTGTTACATGAAATAGACTGGCAACTATCAGTTTTCGGGAAACCAGTAACCTGATACCACGGTAATGAAAGCTCAAGAGGAATGCCGAGGGCATGCTCTGGTTCCTACATTTCCGGTTTGTTTTTACGCTTACTTTTGTAAACATTTGGGTACCAGATTGTTTATTCATCAAGTTCGTGTCATCGCACAAATTGAAGTAGAAGTTGCCAAAATTGGCACCCAATGGATTCATAACTTTATCAAGGCACAGATATTTAAGCAATAAAAGCCGTTTTAGTAACTTTTACTAACAAAGTGTGTGAACGTTAAACTTCAGTGTTCAATGTGTGGGGCTTTATATTTTCAACTTATAATGGAAAAATTGATAAAATTTTGATTCCTCTGATCAGAGTTTTGATTTTTTTTATTAATTTTACAGGTACTGTCAGTAAAACCCATCTGTGTGAAGGGACAGCCCGAGCTAGTTGACATTTCTAAAAATTATAAAAACTTCTAGAATTGAAAGTTTTGCACTATAATTAAGCTTGATAATGTAATTTCTTTATTCATACATGATCACTTGAACAATCTTTGCAGTAAAAAAGAGAGTAAAATGAAAGCACATATTATACAAATCAACTATTGTACTGACTACCTTTTTCCCAATTTTGAACAAATCGCATGAATTTTCCCAATTTTAAAGGCACAGGACTCTGGGTACAAAAGGTGGGATTAACCCCTGGGGTAAGTTGGAATGGACTTGAACCATTTTACCTAACCAAGTCTCTCATGCCTTAAATGTAGGTCACAGCATGCATGGTAGATGTCCTCCCAAAATGCATCATACATGCCAATATGACTGATGTGATGCACATCAGTTAACAGGAATGGACTTTACCATTCTTCTCAAAAGGACGCAGACACGGACGTGGACAGTAGGGTATCACATAAGCCCTCCTCACTATGTGAGGTGAGCTAGAAAGGTGTGATATACATTGTTACTAGTAATCAGTAAGTACAAAGTTTACTATATGCTTCCAATTCAGTGCTTCTCTTTAATTTTAATGCTTTATTTATCATGTTTATTTATGGAGGATTGCCTGAAGGCCACGAGTAGCTCTCCTTCTCTTTACAAAAGGTACAGTGAGTGTTTTTGTTACAAAACACCCTGTTGCAACTAGAGGGAAAATACCAAGAATTGCTAGGGTTTTCCCTTGTGTTGACACTGACATTTACTAATCTACCAATATATTTCTATATAATTAACAACAGGAAGTTAACTGGCGATTACACTGTGAAAAATGCCAAACATAAGTGTTTTGTAACTGAAACACCCTTTGTGTACTGTACTAGTATCAGTCAAACTACTGATGCCTACTGCAATGCTAGGGGTATCACATAAGCCCCCCCCCCTTACTTCATGAGGTGAGCTAGAAATTGTACATACAAGAGCCTGATTATTTTGTACTGAGGGTGGGCAGGAGGTTATCTGACCCTTGAATCCTTAGAACATAACTTTCAAATCTAAATTTCCTTAGAAGTTGAATTTTTTTATACTGATATTCTCAATCATGTTTATTTCTTCTATACTTATTCCATAACTCCGGCTAAAAGCTAGCTGATTTCCTCATCTTAAAAAGGCCATCTTCTGGTCATGATTTATAGTGGGAAAATTTTGAACTTTTTACAATATCTCATTGCCCTTTTGTAATAACTCTTTTTGTAATTTGATCTCGTGTTGCACAATTGTAGTGTACCACTTGAAGGTATGCATGAAGTAATATGGTTATGGTTGCTGCTGGAAATTTTGAAGTAGGGTTATTCAGTTTTTAAAAGGTTTAGGGGATGTAACTTTTCGATGTATCGTCTTATATGGCTGCTTGGATTAAAATAGTTTACTGAGCCACCTTAAGGTAGTACGGGAGTTTAAAATTGCGCATCATTCTTGCGCATGTGACTTAAAATGGAATTCACTACGGGAACGTTGCAGAAACCATTTTCAATGTCTTTAAATTTGATGAAATATGTCACTTTCATTAAGGAACCACGCAAAATATTGAACCTTTTAGCTAACTCCTGTTCCATTAAGGGGAGATAATTTGTATAGAATTCATAGGGGGAAAATTGTTTTTTTGCAATTTATTCAAAAATAAGTTCCGTGACCCCAAAATTTTTTTCATGGAAATTGAAGGACAGTAAATAAGCTATTAATTTACCAAATTTTAAAAAATTCTATCTGATGTAACTAAAATAATTTAAAATTTTGTTAAAATTTGCTAATTTTCCCTATTATTTCAACCAAAAAAACAGATTTTTACATTTCATATTTCATTCTTATATGGCCGGTGACCCCTTTTTTTAATTTTATTTTTTGTATGCTCTAATAACAAAGGGTAAATCATGAAAAAATCAGAAAATTCTATCTGACAGAATTTTAGACCCCCGTACCACCTTAAGATGTTCTCCATGAAGTATTATGGTTGCTGCTCATAGTTTTGAAGGAGAAATGATTCAACCGAATAGTTTCTGGAAAAAAAGGGGAGGTTCCTTGTCAGGGATTGATCTCCTAAACAGCTATTTTAATTTTGATCAAATTACACAATTATAGTATACCACCTGATAATAAGAATGAAGTAATATTTTTGTCTGATTATAACAGAATATTTTCATTTGAACCTATGTGAAATGTTATTTCTTGAATATTTGTTAATATCGATGTGTCCATGTTTTTACACTTACACCCATGTTGTGTCCACACCCACTTAGATTTTCACCTTGCCTATTAGTCCAGGGTCCTATGAGCTGGGGTATAACTGGCTGCCATTCAGCGTCACTTTCATGGCGGGGCCCTATAGTAATCAGCATGTCCCTCCGTCCGTCGGCATTTTCTATGTCGTACGATAACTCTAGAATGCCTTTACGGATTTTTAGGATTTTTTTAGTCAAAGTTGCACTTGACTGAAGATAGCTCCCTTTCGATTTTGAAGAAATTCGGAAAATGATTTTTGGGAAAAAACATCATTAGTTTGCTTCAACGAAGTTGAGGGGGACTATTGGAGTACCCCCGGCGTCCGCATCCGCGTCTATGTCTATGTCTACGTCTAGGTCTATGTCTACGTCTGCGTCCGGATTTGGGCATACATCTCTGCAACTATGCATGGTAGGATCATCAAACTTTGTATGCAGGTGCATCTTGGGCTATCTCACAGCCTCCAAGAAAATTGGGTCTCTCTAAGTCTAACCTATATTTTCCGCTTGAACGACTTACATTCAAGTTTACATCCGAGTTCAGATCTCAGTCACTATACATGGAAGGATCATGTAACCTTGCATATGCATTCATCTCTGATGGTAGGTCAGCATCCAGGCAAAATTAGGTCACTTTGACCTATATTTTCCGCTTGAATGACTCACATTCAAGTTAACGTCCAGTTCAGATCTCAGTTACTATACATGGTAGGATCATGTAACCTTGCATATGCATGCATCTCTGATGGTAGGTCAGCATGCAGGTAAAATTAGGTCACTTTGACCTATATTTTCCGCTTGAATGACTTACATTCAAGTTTACGTCTGAGTTCAGATCTCAGTCACTATACATGGTAGGATCATGTAACCTTGCATATG
>MJUU01047892.1:93524-109029 GCA_002080025.1 Modiolus philippinarum | reverse complement strand
AAAAAAAAAATACACACACACTTGCTTGCACATATGCACACACGCACACACTCACCAACCACCCACACCTGCACACAATAAACTATACCCTGCTTTATGTGCCTACTGTTTGTTTAAAAGGCAAAATAGGGTGGAAAAACAATGACAAATTCATTTTCAAAAAAGTCATTTAATGTTGACCAGTACAATATATATTCGGATCAAGTGGATTACGATATTTCTCCAGTTCGAGATAGTTAAATTTGTGATTTTCAACATGCGAGCTTTAGAGAGCATGTTAAAATCAGAAATTTAACTATCGAGAATGGAGAAATATCGTAATCCACGAGCAAATGGAAGGATATAGTGTTTCTCCAATGACTTTTATTGTGTTTCAAGTGCATATTCAATGGTACAGCATGGTTGTTAATGTTTGCCGCGCTATTTGAAAGCCTAGTAACAATGACGTCACAATAGACTTGATGAATGAAATGAAACGTTGCGGGAAACATCTCGCAGAAATTTAACCAATGTGTTGATTAAAAATAATACGTATTTTTAACCAACTGGGTTAACACGCTAAGAATTGGAGAAATATAATTTCTATTCTAAATACATCACACAATACTATTTGCAGGATAAAACCTGGGAATTTCCTAAAGGTATAAAAATATGGCCCACTATGTTAATCTGCTTCTATTGTAATTTTTAATTTTTTGCTATATTTTCAGGCCCATGCCAGTTGTTACAGACAGTTGCCTGCAGAATGTAACTTTGGTAGTCTAAGAGAAATAATGCTTCCTCCAAACTGTTTAACCATTCCTCGCATGGATGTTTCCATGGATACCATTTTGGGAGTTTACAAAAAAGGCGATAGTAAGTCATGTATTTAATCTTATGATATTGTTTTGACCGTATTTGGTGTAGTTAGTATAGTCAAGACTTGAAACTGTCTGTTGGAACATAAGTTGGTGCATCGAAAAAATTGACCATTTCAGGGTTTTACCATATTATGCCAGATAAAGAGGGGTGGTTATTAAGCAAAATAGTATATTAGTATTAATGTGTTGTTGCATAATCGTGGTAGTATACCGAGAATTTACTGTCTTAGAAAAGGACGGTTGGTAAACTAAAATGTATGTCAAATTTAGTGTAAAAATTAATCTTCAACCATTTATGCTTTAGACTAGTCAAAGTAATTTGGTGTATATTTTACCCACAATGCATTTATTTAAAAAAGGCAAATTATTCAAAATGTACAAGTGTTCCCAATTCAAGCAACTGGAATTCCATTTTACATAGATATGTGACAAGTACTGATTCAGTGATATTGTTTGGGCGCAGAAAGAATAAAAGAGGTCCCAAAGCAGTGATTTCCAGCCCATAAGTGATAATTATATAACAACTTGAATTTTCAACCTTTATCCAAATCAGAAATATAAAGCAGCAAATTTGAAGATGCACATGTAACTAACCAGTAAGCTTGAGAAATTGGATTTGACATTTGAATTTTTCTGTACAGATTTGGAATAAAGTGGAAGTTGGCCAGAAATGTTATTAAATGATAAGGAATTTTGCTTTTCTCTTAATGGTGGAATGTGTACCTCAGAGTGAGTAAACTTCAAGTGAGGTCTACTCAGGATTTTTACTTGACCAACCAGAAACTTCATTTCTTTACATAACAACAAATCAACTGTTGCCGACAATGAAACCAAAAAAAAATGTTTTTGTGGAATATATGATTATAGTATACTGTTTAACAGTGATGAAAGTTTTTTTTTTTACTTACCATCTGAGGAAAATGCTGTTCATGCAAATCAACAAAGAGCAAAATTCCTCATTATATTTAATAAAGCATTTTTTGACTTTTAATTTAGGTCTACTCATGACAATACGGACCTGGAAAATGATTGGTTTACCTTGGCTGCTGGCTTCGGTCAACCAATCTTGACCAGATCCGTATAGTCATGAGTAGACCTCACTAAAAGTCAATAGATGTATAATGTAACTGGAATATCACTGTAAAGAGATTTTATTTTAGCAACCAGTATTTTATACCATGGAGATGTTTAATTGATCCAAGACTATTTGAATATAATATTCCCTTAAAGAAAGAACAAAAATTGTTAATTTTGATGACGTTTGAATAGCTCCAACTTTAGTAATGTTGTTGAAAGTATGAAAATAAAAAACTGTCCAGTTAGTGGAAAAGTAAAACCTCTAATTTTCTGTGTTCTTACTAAATTTTACAATTTGTTTTTGAATTAGAGGTACTTTGATACATACATATTTTAGGTGTTGTTGAAAATGTGTCCTAAATAGTTCTGGAAGGTCAGACATGTTGTCCGTCTGAGTCACATGATTATAATATTACACCAAATGTTATTGTTCTTTGTTGTCATAGTAATTGTCTTCCAGAATGTGGTTTATACATACATACATGACTTGTTATTCTGTTTGGATGTGTAGGATAGGAAAAATGAAAAAATAAAATATGTCACAATAACTGTGGAAGAAATAGGCCTTTTTCGCCTACATAAACGTCTTTTGTTGTATGGTTGAGTTGATCTGCACTGAAGAGACATTGTCAAAATGACCATCTTCAGAAAATAAATTTCCTTACTTCGGTATTTTGTTATTCTAGATAAACATGTCTGATTTTCTGTTTTTTACCATTGCATGTTAGGTGTACCAGGTATGTTAGGTGTTCCAGGTATGTAATGAGCATGAAGATGGCAACCATTTCTTTATTGCATGTTATGTTTTTGTTTATTTCAAGCTTTTAAAGCATGTACAATTATATTTTTATGATTGTCATCATTGTGTGTTGTAATGCTTTTAATTATGTATTTAATTTTGTTATTTTACCTTTATTTGTTGTAATTTTAAATGATGTGGTACTGAATAAGTACAATGACGTGTCTCCACGCTTCCCCGACCTGACAAATCCATGAAATCATTCTTGAAAGAAAAATCACATTCATACCTGTCAACTCACCCGATTTCTGCGGGTCAGACCCGATATTTTCACCTGTCACCCGATGAAATGTAGTAACCCGATCGGGTTGTTAAATAACCCGAGAATCGAAGTCGTCACCCGTGTTCACCCGGATTTTACTTCCGGTAACGTTTTGTGTATTAATGTTCGTATTTACATTTCCGGTTGTGTTTTTTTACTCTCTATCGGTTTGGAATACTGTCTCTTATTGTTATAATTAAGCTGTTATGGAGTTTGATGAGCCGTTTTTAAGATAACTACACGCATTGAGTGTACTGGGAATTTCTTCAACTCAATGGAAAAGACCGATTTCTGGACCAGCAATGTTACCGTTGTCAGCAACCCCACAAAACGGAAAAGCTTCACAAGTGTTAACGTTCGCGGTGGAAATAAAAGTTTGATTGGGGCATTGGGTGAAATCAAGCGACCTGGTGATGTAATTCAGACGGTGAACTTTTCTGACAGTTACAATGATCTACAATGATTTTAGGTCAGATTTTAAAATTGACACATCATGCCCAGTTTTGGTCCAAGTAAAAAAATCTTAATCAGAAAAGGTGAAACAAAGCCAAAGGTATTAAATAGACATGAAATTTAATTATCATGTCCGCTGTTTATAAGTAGGTAGTAAGTGAGGATTAAAGTATGTAAATAAATTGCTTGATAAGTAAATAATTAGGTTGAAAAAAGTTTGTCGCGAATTTATAATAGAATAATTGGGATGAAAAAAGTTCGTCACGCGCTATGACCAGATTTTTTACTATCCAATGCAGGTCATGACCAGATTTTGGGTCTTTGGAGGTTGACAGGTATGCACATTAGAAAACAAAGTACTGGTAAATAATTTGCTACATGCCACAGGAAGTCTATCAATTTATCGAAAACTAAATTTTGTTCATATCTCAACTGATTTTGACCGATATTAAACTGTTAAAGTTGAAATTTTTTTCTGTCATCAAACTTCAAAAGGAAGCTGTTGACCACGTGGTGCGCTTGGTTGGGCAGTTCTGAACATGTTCTTTCAGTTCCAGTTCCAGCTACCAATCGAACGAAAGGGAACACACATGAATAATTTTGTCAAAACTATTTGTATTTTTTAAATTTTACTTGACTATTAATCATTAATTTTTTGTTTTTGGTGTCATAAATTGAATAATATAACTTTTAAAGACAGTTTATGAAAAAAATAACAACACCAGTTGTTAATCAATATTTCTCGAAAGACTACTTTTGTCAGTTCAAAGGCGATTTGGGTATAAATTCAATGCTCAAACCTCTGAAAATAATTTGTCTGCCATTTATGTTGTTCGTTTGTATCATTTGCAAAAATCCAGCACATTTTCCCTGCAAAAACTGTTAAAATTGTTTATTGTTTCTCAAAATATTCTTTTGGTCGCCATATTGAATTCTGTATGCACCACCTAATTTTTTCGGCGCAGATGGATCCTGTTCCGAACATTGTTCCATTCTGTTTGATTGTCAGTTCTGTGTGTTCCATTAGTTCAGAACACTCCGAACCTTCCAACCAAGCGCCACCCAGATTTAAGGCCAAAATAGATTTTGGGTTCACCCATGAAACTTGGTCTGGAGTCATGCTTTTCCACAAAGTCTCCATCCAAACCACGAGTTACAGCATTCGGACCAAGTATCTCTGGCTTCAGTTACATCCATCCTTGATAGGACAGTCTTATTAATGTATGGTGTATAGATAAACAAGCTGTCATTTGAATGAGACTTTTGACTTGGGTTTTACTTTGGCAGAAGGACACACACACTACACCGTGTAGAACCCTTGTATCAAGTTGTCTTCTTTCCAAAGTTTTTCACATCCTTCCCCTTATCTCCAGCTGGTAGTATATTTGTTGTGTTCTTTTCTTGGTATACCAGTAGATGAAATATATTGGTTGTATAGGCATTAAACATTAATCAATTATTCACAGCTTTCCTTGTCAGTTTCATGGCGACAGAAAAAAAAATCTTAAAATAGAAGTTTCTACATAAACTACTTTTTACATTGGTGAAGCTACTTTATTAAAGAAAATGATACCTTCAATGCCTGGCTTAATTTAAGTACAAGATTATGATTTTCCAATTAAACTATGGGATTATGAGGACAATGATATTTCTATTTTGGCACAGTGAAACCTGTCTTGAGAGACCACCCCTTCTGCCATCAGAAAGTGGTCTTTCAAAAGAGGTTTATTTCATAAGAATTATACACAGAGTGGACAAAATGTGGTGGTCTTCCAAAAGAGGTAGGTCTCTCATAGCAGAGGTCTCTCAAGACAGGTTTTACTGTATGTTTTTTTCTAAATTGAATAAGTGTTTTAGTCAGCTTTTAGAAGTGGACTTCAAAAACACAATATTACAGCAGTATTCTATAGCATTATAGTATATTTATTATCACCTGTGGATCCATTCTCATGATATGATTATTTTCATACCATTGCATGTACACTGTGTTATTCACATTCTCAGTTATCCAATATTTTTTTTCAATGAATGCATCTTGAAAATAAAAAATTACAAAATGAAATTTATTATGGGAACATTTTACTTTCATTGTAAAATGAAGCTTTGATCAAACTGAATCGTTATGAAATTTATAAAGTCGTGAGAAAAATCATATCATAAATTCATCCAAGGTACAAAGCCTGAAAGTCTCGTTCATACTTCATGGTACAGACATTGTACCTTGAAAATACATTTTTACAAAAATTTGTCATATTTTTTAACATGATATTTTGGGCGAAAAAATTTTTATCTTGAATTTTCTGTATAATGTGAAGAGACTTGCAGCCTTTGTTGGGCTATAGACTTTTGTTGTCTAGTAACTCGACAGTTACGTTTCCACATCTAGAATCCAACCCTTATAAATATTGTTGTGTTCATTTTTTTATGTTTTATGTTTTGTTTTGTTGTATTTTTTGTAGAAAAAAAATTGCATGCAGAGAAAGCTCTTAGCAAGGTATTGGAACCTACTTATTTTGAGAAGATGTTTGAAACTGGCGCCAGTTTTTTGTCCCGGTTTTCAAAAAATTGTGGTATTTTGTTTAGTTTGCTTGCTTTTCTGAAATTTTGTATAATTTCTATTCTTCTCTGGTTGTAGTTCTATTTGCCTCTTTTTTCTCACAACCTCTCCATTTCCATAAGACATACTAAATAATGTTTTAGAGATCGGGTACAGATAGTTTTTGAGTACTTCATAAAATGAAATGAACGTTCTTAAAATTTTCATTTTTAAATCACCAAAGAGAAAACTGTTGAAGTTGAACAGATTATCTTCTTTTATCACATACATATTGTAACTTCTGCTGGATCCACTGTGAGCTTGGTCATTGTTCAATTCCTATTCCTTAGTTAGTTTTAAAATTGCTTCTACCTGTTTCAAAATAGTTTCACTCAATTTTCATCCTGGTCATTTGAATTTTCAACTGCTGGCAAGGTGTTACCATTCAATTTACATGTTTACATGAGACATGTCCCTTAGTATGTATGATTAATGAAAAATGGTCACACCACAACAGCTGTAGATTTAAATCACAAGGTTGAAAATTGACTGAAGCTGTTTTTGAAACAAATAAAAGCAATGTTAAAACAGCCTGAGGAGTGGATATCGAATAATGACCATGGTAATAGTAAATTGAGTATAGTTCTTTATAGATGTTTAATACAGGGTTTAGAAGGAATACATTTTTCATCAGTTTGTACTTAAAATTAGTGACAATTGTACACATGATGAATGATTTGTAGATATACATATTAATCCAAGCAATTCATAATGAGTTACAATGTATGTTTTTAAAAGGAAAATAAAGATGATCTTTTCCAGTGATTTTTTTCCTTTTGATGTAACAAAATACACTGAAACTTGTCTGAACTGAAAACGACGAGAATAAAAATTTTGTGTTTTAGAAAGTTTGTTGGGATGAGACAGATTATCTTTTTTAATAAAACTTGAAACAAGGTTTAGATAACATAGTTTCTGGCCTTCCATAAGGTTAAGTTTAAATTTTTGCTTTCCACGGGGTAAAGTTTTGGCAAGTTTCTTTGTATAAGGTATTCTTTACTGATACATGTATACCAATAAATATTTGGAATTTTGTATGAGCAACTATATTCTCTCTATCACACTTTAATAATTACATATAGCTTGCAGAGCATGGCTTGTTAATATGATACCTTTGATTCAGTTGAAACACAGTTCAGATTTAAAATTAAGGGCTGTAAATTTCAGATTTTCCAAATAATGGATTGAAATGTCTAGTAAAGTTTAACAAATGTGAAATTGTCTTTGGCTTTTGACTTACTATTTGTACAAGTTAATGATCTTATTTATTTGGTTTGCATTTCAAAAAAAAATTAACTATTATTTTAATTTATCACAATCATCACAATCAAAATTTATTTTACAAATTACCGGTATATGGTATGGCCATTATAAGATATATCCTGAATTCTCATTCCCGCCCGCCCCAAGTTTTTCATCTACCTCAAAAAATTTTATTTTGATTTTTTGGTTCTCTAGGGTATATTTCTTTTGAAATGACAGCATTATTCACAAAAAAATATGATGGAAAATATAATATAAAATTCGCCCACCCCCCACAAATTTTTAGGTAAAATGGATGATAATGTAGGAATGATTTTATTATTGCCTGTATGAGATGAAGTTTTTTTTATACAATCTCAGCTTTTAAATAATACTTTGCATGACTCATTGCCATTTGACATAAATTCATAAGTGTTTCAAAGAATTAATTCAGTTTCTGCCAGGAATATTTTACCCAGTTCAATGATAATTGCCTGTATACTAACGTTGGTGACTTAATGCACTAACACTTGTATCACCTTGACCACAGGTGCTAGAGGACAGGACCTATAAGTTGAAAGGCACATTGATAGTAAAATGGGAAATGGACAATTAAATATGTATAATATAGCACAAAATAGCACAAATAAATGACAAATAAGCAAAAATTGAGAAAATATTATAAAAAGGGGGAGGGACCATAGGGCCCAATACAGGGTCCTGTCTTCAAGCACCTGTGACCTTTATCTCAATTTCATACATGCATTTCACACATATTTGTGTGTACATAAAGTTTTTAATTTCACTTGTATGTTAACCCCAGACATCTCCTGCAAAAAATAGATATACAGTAAGAAGAACAGCAAAGTATGTAGTGGGTTTCATCATTGTATATGCATGAAGCACAACTAGCAATTTTAAGTTAGAGTGAAATGTGATCAAGGCAAAAATAGTAAAAATGGAAAGAAATGTCAGGCATGACAAAGGAACTGCTGAGAAATGGGTGAAAAATTGATCCGGATTTTTGGGAAAGCCCCCCCCCCCCATTGAGATCTCTATATAAATTAACAGTAGTAGAATACAAAAAGTCCAGAAACATGGCAAAAATAAGAAAAATAGACATCATAGAAAATGGCGTCACTAAAGAACATCAACAAAAAAATATGAAAATATGGCATTGTAGTTCTCATAAAAATTGGGGACAACACCAAGTGCTTTGGAATGGTCATGTTAAGTTCATTATGACTTGAAAATTGTATTTGAATTTAAACAAGTCGGTCCAGATAATTCAATGCAGTGAGTAACCTCAAAAGATTCTATTGATATGCAAATTAAAATGATCACCACTTGGACCATATATAACTTACTTGGTACAGGGAGATAACTGACCTAAGGATTGAAGCCAAACACCATAGGGAAGTAACTCTGAAAAATTAGCTGCATTTTTTTGAGTTGAAAACTGAATCCTCTTGCAGTGATAGCAGTTTTATTGGTACATATAATGTATCTATGAAAAATATTCCCTTGGAATGTGAGGTTGAAATATTTTGAAATTATTATTTGTAAAGATGAATAACCAAACACCAAAGTAAAAAAATAATTAAAATAGCCTTATTTATTTCAATGACAGTATTAACCCTTGCACGATAACTGCGTTCCTTTGATTTTGAGTGGAAAATGATAACAGATCTTGTAAATGATGTAGTAGGACAATTAATCAAATGTCACATATATTATCTATTTCTTTTTACCAACTCGAAGGCATATGAGCGCATGTGCAAAATTCTTGACCGCAGTTATCATGAAAGGATCTGTCGGGTACACCATAAAGCACACAAGACTCATCAGTATGATCGTACAGATTATTCAAACATAAGTGATGGGAATGTCAAGTGTTCCTTTTGTTTTCAGTTCGTACTTTCTCTGAGGAGTGGCCGTCAAGTGGTGATTCAACAAAAAATGATGACGACGAAAGATCATCACAAGCCCCTTCAAGGTCACCGAAGGAAAAAGATATGAAAGACAAGGAGAAAGATTTAGAAAGTAAGAATACTGATTAGCTTTCGGTTTACATTTAAGAAATGTTTCATATTTATGTGGATAATAGGCAGATTTTTAAAAAGTTTAATACATATGATTTTAATTCAAAACTCTAATAAAAAGGATAATTCATTGATTTCTTGCATAGTAATTTTTCCTGCTAATGAAGAAAATCTGGATGAAACTATGCATGTAACAAAAATCATACCTGCCAACTTTTGAAAATGTTTATTGGAGTTTTGACAATCGAGACAACTCCAAACATACCATGAAACCTGAGATTTCATGATCTTGCACTTTCAATGGTGCTAGATTCTATATTTAGCTTAAAGGATTTGGGTACAGGTCTCTTTTACTGAATACTTGCAACATTTAATGATAAGATCTAAATATTTTTCTTTCAGCTGAAATAATACGAGTTTTTGACGGGAATTCTTCCATGAAAAGACGATTATATAGGACAATATCTGTACCTAAAAATGCTCCTGCTCAAGCTATTTTGGTAGGTTAATTAATAAGTAATAATAATGATAATAATAATGATTTCTTATGATTATTTAATGTACCTTAGTCTGCTCCTATAACAAACGAACTTGCATTCTGTTACTTTTATGCACTTAGTTTGGATTTGGATTCCCAGTGACTACTTGCAGAGATTTCTGTGCCAATGTATCAAGTCTCGGGGAAAAAAAGGGAGTTCCAAGCAATTTTTTTTATAATTTTTTTTGTCAGTTTTGCCTAAATTTTGCATGAAATAAAAATAAAATCAAGTAATAAAGGGGGTTTCCAATCCCTGGAACCCCCTCTGGATATGCCAATGTTTCTGAACTAATTCTGTCTCTATTTTGAGCTTTGATAATGCATTATACTGAAATATTACATATGGTATAAGTTTCTATAAATCTCATTGGCTAATACGCTCACGTGAATTTAAAATTATTCAGTATATTTCAGCGTTGTTTCTAATTTTAGGTATATTGANGCCATGTTTCTATTTTTAAGTACATGTATATTGACGCTATGTTTCTATTTTTAGTTTAATTGACGCTACATGTCTAATTGGACTTTCAGACTAAAGTTGTTCACTAAGAAAGATCTTATGAAAATCATATTGGAAAACGCTTTACACATTAATAGGAGTTTCCGCCGGAGAAATAAAAGAGGATATTAAAATGTTTTTACAGAGCAACCATTGAAATCATGTTTTTTATTGCACACTTCACGTAAACACGCTAATAATTGAAACCCATACTTGTTTGTTTGTTTATTTTTTTCTTTTTTTGGCAAATATAAGAGAAATGTCGGTATTTACTTATCCTGTGAACACTCATGTAATAACCCACTCTAGATGATGGCAGATCCACAACCGCCTTCAAATAAATGTTCTATTTCTAATTAAATTCCAATCTATTGACAAAATGATAATGCATTATACTGAAATATGTGAAGTAAATGTTAAAAGTCAAAAGTTAGATGTATTTGATTGATTTTGATTGTTTTTACATTCAAATGAATACAACCTTATCTTTTGAAAGCATCATGATTGACTATTATACCTGGTACATAGAAAATGAAGAAATATGTAACTGCTTTATAAATGTATGGAATTTTAAATGGTCGTCCTTTCCTCAATTTATAGGATTATAAATTGAAAAAAGTAAAAATTACTGTTTTATGTATCATTAGAGATATATACATGATAAAGCGAATTTTACTATTTGATAAAATAGGTCTTTTTTGCACAAATTATAGATATTTGATAATACCACAAAATTTTTTTTTCTGCAGTCTTAGCAAAAATAAATCTTTGCAAAATGTCTCTTATCCTTACATAAAAAAATATTAACAGAAATAGGGAATTGCAAAAGTAAGTCACAGCAAACTTCACCAGAAGGGACAAAATGTGAAATAAAAGTATCCGCGAAAATCATTTGGTTTACCATATAATATTGAATTATTGTCATTTGCTTTATCACTGATGTCATACTTGTAACATTTGTGTCTTATGACATGTAAATGTTTTTTGTTGTAAATTTCAGGAAGCTGCTTTGAAAACATTCCACATATCAGATGACCCAAAGAACTATTACGTATCTGAGGCTTCCGAATTTGGTAAGATTGTGATTTTGATGTTAGAAAAATTTTTTTTGAGTATTTGTACATATATCATGTAGAGGTACATGTATATAGATTCACATTTATATTTTACGAAAGGATATGGAGTAAATGGACATGAGACCACAACACATAAGTAAACTGCAACTGCAATAATACACATGTATGAAGATAAATTTTTTTCTTGAATATATATTTATTGGTAATTTCTATGAGTTTCATTTGATCTCACGAAGCAAATATTTTTCAGTATTTGCTACTGCCCAAATACGAAAAAATATTGGCAAAAAGTCTCTTAGGCCACGCCTACTTTGTCAATCAGGATCAATGAAACAAAGAAATATATATCTTGCAGACACTATATGTATTTACTGGATCTTGCAAATTCTTTTACTAATCAATACTAGTCAATTTCATGATTTTTTGAAAATTAACATTCATTTCAAAATTTGTTCTATTAAATGATGTAGTTAATTACCGATAAAAAGAATAATAGAAGTTTTGTATTTGGTACAAGAAATATTGGCTTCAATAATGGACTCGCCCACTAAGGGCTCGTCCATTGTTGTTTGCCAATATTTCTTGTATCAAAAACAAAACTTCCATTATTCTATATATATTAGCCAAATTTGTGAAATACCATGTAAGTGGTCATATTTGCAGCTACCTATTATCGCTTTGTTCATGGTTATTCTGATTACATGAAAATTGTGAACCATGAAACCATTTTGATATATGTAAATAAGTAAATGATAACAAATCATGGAATATATCAGTCCACAAAAGTAAAGTTAAAAGTGTGAAAGAAACAGCACAATTTTAGACCTGCAAATTACCAATTCTAAGGAAATCGTTTATTTCTGGTATACCTCAGGGTCATACAGGTGCTTCAAATTCCTGAAAGTACAGAAAATTTAAAAACAAGGACAATTTGGAAAAGATCCTTGACTGCTTTATTACTTCAATATAGTTTGATTGGATGAATCAGAATTATGTAAACAAAAGAAATAAAACAAGTATACTTAAAACTAGATTATATTATAGCCCAAAACAGCAATTTTATTTTCAAAAAGATTCAGTAATTAAAAAATTTGGGTCTTTGAAAATATAGAAAATCCCTGAAAAGTACTTGATTTTTGTGATAACAAAGATGTGTCATATGTGCATGAACTCCTATTTTGTTTCCCCTTTCTAATGACATTCTCTCAGTATAGGGTCTGTATTTCACGAAAATATTGAAACTTGAAAATGTTTCCCACCAAAATATGACGTTTTCATATAATGACGTTCAATTTTTAGCTCACCTGGCCTAAAAGGCCATGTGAGCTTTTGCCATCACTTTGCGTCTGTCGTCCGTCCGTCCATCTTTTAACTTTTTCAAAGATCTTCTCCTCTGAACCTACCAAGCCAATGTGAACCAAACTTGGCCTGAATCATCACCAGGGTATGTAGTTTAAAAGTTATGTTCGATTAGGTTGAGGACCAAACAACATGGCTGCTGTTACTAAAAATAGAACATAGGGGTAAATTGCAGTTTTTGGCTAATAACTCGAAAACCGTTACAGATATCAAAAATCTGACATGGGATGAAAATGATCAGCATGACAAGATCTACCCACTCTGCAATTTTGAAGAAAATCCGAAAACCCATCTTGGAGTTATAGCCCTTTTTCCGTTAAATTTTCAAAATTTTTGCATATTTTATTGTCCCCCGCCTTTCGCGAAAGCGGACTATAGAATTCGCCTTTCCGTCATTCCGGATGTCGTTTCCGGATGATAACTCGAGTATCCCTTGCCCGATTGAAACAAAACTTATACGATGGAAGGAATAGGGAAGGGCAAGAACCCTATTGATTTTGGGGTCAGTAGGTCAAAGGTCAAGGTCACAAATTCTAGTAATAGAATTTATTGCACCAAAATTTGGTCTGTGTGGGAAATTTTTATTTTTTATCCGATTTCGATGGGATTTTTTCCATTAGATTCCTCTCAATGAATGCTTTCATACTAATGCCAACAGATTTCNGTTACCGTTTTTAGCAATACTATACAACTGGAGATCTTGTGGACGCAACTCCTCGGAAACCGTGTATTGGATTTTGTTCAAATTTTGTAGGATTGTTAGTCACTATATGTACTAGATCATATCGCACCGCCATTTTGATTCGTCAATTTTTATAGGAGTTATGGGACTTTGACGTTTTTTAACAATACTATACAAATGGAGATCTTGTGGACGCAACTCCTCGGAAACCGTTTATTGGATTTTGTTCAAATTTTGTAGGATTGTTATTCACTATATGTACTAGATCATATCGCACCGCCATTTCGANTGCTTCCTCGTGAAAAATGCAATAAAACTCTCCCCAAACAATTTTTTTCATCTTGTACCGTTTTTCAGGTAAAAGGAACATACAACTCTAAGGCGGGGGACCTTGAGCACTGCTCTATTTTTTTTTTATTTCAAAAAGTGTAACAGATAGAGGTCAAGTGTAGATTGCAAAAATGTTCAGCATATCAAGATCTACCTACCCTGAAATTTTGAAGAAAATCCATAAACCCTTGTAGGAGTTATTGCCCTTTTTTCACCAAATTTTTTAAATTTTCCTATTTTTCATCTATTATTTCCAAAACTAAAGATGAAGGTTAAGTGTAAATTGATGAAATGTTTGCCATGCTGTGGCAACTTCAAAACTGATGTTGAAAATTGTTCCTTGACCGCCATTTTCAAAATGGCTGCCAAAAAAGGCGGGAAAGTTCAACATTGTCTGATTTCAATGAAATTTAGTTTCCATATAGATCTTGATGTTGGGAGTTCAAAACCGGTGTTGAAAATTGTTCCTCGACTGCCATTTTAAAAATGGCCGCCAAAAAAGGCGGGAAAATTCAACATTGTTGGATTTCAATGAAATTAGGTTTCCAAGTAGATATTGATGTTGCGACTTCAAAACTGAAGTTGAAAATTGTTCATTGACCGGCTGCCAAAAAGGCGGGAAAATTCAACATTGTCGGATTTCAATGAAATTTGGTTTCCAAGTAGATATTGATGTTGTGACTTCAAAACCGAAGTTGAAAATTGTTCAGTGACTGCCATTTTCAAAATGGCCGCCAAAAAAGGCGGGAAAATTCAACATTGTCCGATTTCAATGACATTTGGTTTCCAAATAGATCTTGATGTTGCTAGTTAAAAACTGATGTTAAGAAATTGTTCCTTGACCGCCATTTTCAAAATGGCCGCCAAAAAAGGCGGGAAAATTCAACATTGTCTGATTTCAATGAAATTTGGTTTCCAAATAGATCTTGATGTTGTGAGTTCAAAACCGGTGTTGAAAAGTGTTTCTTGACTGCCATTTTCAAAATGGCCGCCAAAAAAGGCGGGAAAATTCAACATTGTCCGATTTCAATGAAATTTGATTTCCAAATAAATATTGATGTTGCGACTTCAAAACTGATGTTGAAAATTGTTTGTTGACTGCCATTTACAAAATGACATCTCGACTTCAAAACAGGTGTCGATAGTGGTCCTAAGCAAGAACGTTTTTTATCAAAAAATCCCAACAAAGAAATATAATAAAACATGATAAGACTTTAAAAACAGTTCAAGATATTGGAGGTGTTTGACCTACAAAAGTTTGAGAAACTGAAGATCAACTGTATAACTTACATTGTTACCTTGATTGTGGCAACTGTAAACCAGGTGAGCGATACAGGCTCCTGGGAGCCTCTGGTTTGTTTGAAACGTCATGTGTTTTTGTTAACATGTAACTTCGGGGTACATTTTATGAACCTGGAAGTTTCAAAATTGACCGAGACTTACAGACCCTATTGAATAACAATATCATCATATGATTTATACCAACATCCTTATAACACCAATTATCTTGTACCTGAACTTTTAAGTACTAACAACTTGCTACAGGTGTGTATTTTGCAGGTGAGAAGGAGCTTGAGAAAAATAGTCCAATAAGAGACCAACTGTTAACGCCTGATGGTAAAAGGCCTTCTATATTCCTACGCTACAAAGAAAAAGATCCTGATAAGGGTGTGATAAAGGTTTATCCAGG
>MJUU01047892.1:0-27015 GCA_002080025.1 Modiolus philippinarum | reverse complement strand
ACGGATTTGAGGTAGCTCTTGCCGTTCCTGAGCTATGAGGGGCCGAAGGGGGCCAAAATCGTAAATTTACAGTTTACCTTAAATTTTTATTTTTCATCGCATTTCGATGGGATTTTTTTCTTTTGATTTCTCTTGATATAAGCTTTCAGCATCATGTCAATGGATTGGGCGTAGCTCTTACTGTTTCTGAGCTATAGAGGGTCAAAGAGGAATCATAAGGAGTCATAAGGGCTAATTTTTATTTTCCCTAGTTTGTGTCCAGCTAATTACTTGGTCAATCTCCTTATTGCGTCCATCTAATTATTGTGTCAAGCTCTTTCCTATGTCCATACTCACTTTAAATTACACTTTTTCAAATTTCAGTGGACGACATGCTGCGGTCGTATCATGCTGCGCTCGGCGTAGCCCTTTATTTTTATCAGTCATCATATAAGGACTAAAAGTATCATTTTGTCGGCTTGAAATCATAATGTTGGACAGACGGGCGACATGTCTGTCTTTGCATGAATAATATTTTACGTGATAGCACATTTTAAGGTCTGCTCCACGTAATGGTGTGGTAAAGTACATAGCAAAACTCCATGTATATCAAACCCACCCATACTTTTATTCTTTAATATTCCCATGATAAAGCAGAAATATAACTCACTTGGTGTAAAACAGCAAATCATCAATCAAAGAATAAAGTGAAAAAATAACCCAAATTATTCACCGGCGGATCCTGTCATCAAAAAAACGAGAAACGCAATAGATTTTTGGCCATTTTCGTCTAAATTCTTAAAACGTTTTGAAAGGAAAGGTGTATGGGGTTCCAAAAGCTAGAATCCTCCCCTTGGATCCGCAAATGAATTATTTTACAACTGTTTAGAAAGCAATTCATTTCATAAAAAAAATATCGCATATTCTGACTTCTTTTTTATTTTATGTGTTGCGGTTTGCTTGTTATGAGATAAGTTTCCCAACGTATATATATTTAACAAAAGAAAAGAGTAAATGAATAAATAGTTAAAATAAAATAGATAGATAAACAAATATATACAATGTAAATAAATTTAAATCAAGTAATTTTACCGGAAATTCCATCAAAGATATTTTCTTTATTTCCAGCGCAAATCAGCGTATCTGTATCTGTCTGTATCCTATAATACCCTTCGCCTGACGGCTCGGGGGATATAAAACACAGACAGGGAATATGCCTGTGAAGATTCCCGAATAACATATAGTATTATTTGGCTCCAATACAAATTATATGAAATCTATTTGAAAACGTTGCGTTGTAACGTCGCCGCTTGACACTTTTTTACGCCTTTTACAAAAGTTTGAGCTTACTTAGAGAAAAAAGATGCTCCATGACATATAGTTTTCTATACATCAAAAGATTCGCAGTTTCTTCCTCTTCTTTGGGTTAGTTTTTGGACAATATGTAATCGCTGTAATTGTAGATATATCGAAAAACGTACAGTTTTCAGGTGCGAAATTGCCATTTTTTACGTTATATCTTTGTAAAAGCAGACCCCAAAAACCGCGTTTTCAATGTCAAATATCTCTCTTAAGTGATCCATGACCCCTATTAAAAAGTTGATATTCCGATGTAAGTCATTTAGATCTACTTGTGTTCAAATGTTCATATGAAAGTAAGACATAGTCGTTTAGTAACGTCTCACCTTAATACCACCATAGCAGGATAAATGTCAGTAAGTGCTTTTCTTTCAGAAATTTTCCTTGTTCTTTAGGGGTTTGTAGTTCTATTATACTTAATTTCAATACAAACGTCCTCTAAGCATCGAAAGTATCTCCACGGCAAACCTGCCAGTTTTGCTGCACCCATCACAAAAGATACTATTACATTACAAATGTGAAAAGGTTTCTATTATTGTGTACGTGTTGTTTATTTATTAAGGTAAAAATTTAGTTAAAAAAGAAATGTTCAAAATATAGATTGGAAAGATTATCTGAATTTGTATTGTGTACAGTGCAAAGCTGATAAAAGAAATGATAAAGGACAAAATGCAGCATATGTAACAGATTTGATTGGTCATGCCTCATATGGGTTCCCTGTCAAGTCTGGTTCCCCGTACACTTGCAACTACAAGGTTCAACACAAATAAGACATGAAATTGTTTGATTGCATTAAAATCCCAATAACAGTACATTATTTGAATGTCGGGGGCATCAATCTTGATTTGACAGTAAAAAATATCCGTTTACAGGCTCTCCTACACTTCGCCTGTACACTGCATTTTTGTCGTCAAATCTACTATTGACGCCCTTAATGTACTTTTATTGCATAAATAGCTTACCAAAGTTGATCCATGTATTTGAATCTAACTTTGGTATTGGTTATTGTTATCGTCATAAACCTGGTTCAGAAAAACATTGTTCTATTACTTTGTTTAAGAGTGTTGGGGGATTCAAAAAGGCAGTCTTCCCAATGCTGTCCAAACTAAAATAGAAATGTAATACTCATTTATTCTTGATTTTACCATAACCATGGATGTATGTCTTAATTTAATTTTGAAGTATCAATAGTGCATTCATTCCTTATCTCTTCATATTTGAGAGATTTGGAGGAGTTCTCTTTGCAAAAATATTGAAATTTCAATGGGGTGGTGAGGGATATATTCATGAGGACTTCATTATGAGTGTAGGGTTGTTTAAAAGCTTCCGATTTTCTAACAAAAAACAAAAAAAAAATAGAGTATTTTCTTCTTGAAAGTACTGTATGGCTGTTATATTTCCTGGGTTATTAATTTTAGCAATATTAACATTTAAAATGATTACAGCAAAAATTTATACCTGAGAATTATTTACTGTTAACCATGAATATAAATGAACAAAATTACTTTAACTAAAAATCCACAGTTATGAAAACCAGCGAATAAATCCAACACCAAATTTTGGTAATTTTGTACCACGAATACAAAGCCCTGTACAGTATTTTGAAAATTGTTGGATGGGGGTCAGACAAGGCTTTTAATTCTATCAGGATTTCATTGGGGGGTCAGAGAAGACTTAAGTGATATTCTAGCAGGATTTCATTATAAGTGGGGAGTTATCAGACTGGGCTTTACTTATATTCTATCTGGATTTCATTATGAATGTGGGTGGGGTGTTAGACAAAGCTTTGTTGAAATTCTATTGGCATTCTATAATGAGGGGGAACAGGCCCTTTTTCAGGATGTCAGAATTGGATGTTTTTAAGCCTGGGATTTCTGGATTTTATGATTTAAGCCCAGGATTTCGGGAAATTTATTCACCGGGAATCCGGATTTCATCAGTCTTTAAGTTTCTTTGTAGTTCTGGATTTCAGGATTTCGAAAAAATAAAGTCCGGATTATGGGATTAGACCCCCTCTGGCTCCCCCTCTATAATGAATGTAAGGTTTTTTTAAAAGCTTCAAACTTTCAAACAGTAAAGTTGTGTGTATCAGAAGAAAAAATAATGTATACCATTTCAAGCTGCCAAATTTTTGATAATCCAGTACCACTCAAGATTTGACTATGCTGAACAATGATGTTACAATGCTGATTTACAATGCCGAAAAGCAATCCGCAGTTTGTAACTTGATCTTGCATGTATATATATATATCTATTCTGGTCAGGTACCAACTTAAACATTATAGTTCATGGCAACAGGTATTTTCTCGCCAATGTCATATTTCAACATTTTTAAATTAAACAGATGTATGCACAAACCAACCCAGGCCATTCCCCACATAAGACAATGGTTGGTGCCTAAATGTCTTTCATTATTTAAGAAAAGACTACATCCACCTGTATCTTGTATTCTTATTCTTAAAAAAAGGTTTATTATTTTCCAATTTTGATTTTTTTATCTTTTAAGACAATATAAATGTCAAACAGTTGGTTTGGGATGGGATGGAAAGCTAAAAATTAATTTGATTTGGCTTTATTGATGTTAGGTTTTATTAGTTCACGAGTTTTTGTTCTAGTTATACATATTTTGTCAGCAGATTTACTCAACAGCCCAATATATCTGAAACTGCTGATACAATATCTATTAAACCTTATTCTGGATTTTTTACATGTGTGTTTAATTTTGTCTCGATTCCAATTTGGCAGTATGACAGAGACTTAAGCCCATTTAAATGTTTTGGTAAAACACTAAAATATGAGTAATTTATAAAGTGAATATTTTACTGCCCTGTTTCATAGTGAAATGATCATTAATAGCCATTTTGAAATTACTGCAATCCAACTAATTTTCGTTTAGCAATTTATTTTCCTGATCTTTGTGAGATTGAAAATATCACAAATATAAATTGCAGCAAATTTTCCTGACCCAATCACAATTGCATCAGCAAATAAAAAAATTGCTAAATTAGTAGCCATGAAGTTGACCAGAACGGACAAAGCGCAAAAGAAAGTATCCAGGAAAATAAGTTGGTTAACAGTATCCCGGTATACAGTGTAGTATACCTAAATTCCATGGAGAGGGAGGTTTACTGCATTCATTATGGTTGATTTTTGTATACAATTTATTTGGAAATGTACCGTAATTAATATATTTACAAATCACTAAATCAAGAACACAGGAACAAAGTAAAAGGTCTCTTATTTCTGCTCTCTCTTATTAGACAACGTTTTTAAAATCTAGATTGTTAATACAAATATATGTAAATTGTATTAATACAATGCCTCTGGGATTTCTAATATGATTCTGTTATAGGGTCTGTAAGTCTCCTCATGTGACACCGGGATTTCACGATAAAATTTAAATTCGAAAACGTTTCCCACCAAAACATGACGTCGGAGGATTGTGACATCCACATTTTTTTTGAAACGTCATAAATTTTTGCAAAAAATGCAACTTCCGGGTACAATTTATGTGCCCGGAAGTACCAAAATTGAACGAGACTTACAGACCCTATTTCTCATGCTAAAAACAGATGAGATGTTTCATAAATTTAGTTAAGTCTCTTGGGAGCAGGGATCGTATATTTAAGGCTAATTTACATGGCGATACAAGTTGCATGCGTCTTGAATCATGATACAAATAATACTGTGTAAACTAAACATTTTTTGTGTAGCATGCAATTTTCTGAAGTTGCATGATACACAATTTGGGATAGGACATGTTCTATTCCGTTATACAAGTTGCATGCGTGTTTTTTATTTTAACCAATGAAAGTCATATAAGAAAGGTCAGAAAAGGTTAACATGGTCGCATGCAACTTTTACACACCGTGTAAACGCAGTGTAACATGAAACAAATGTTGCATGCTTCAAAATGCATGCCAACTTGTAATACAGTGTAAACGTTTATGTATCATGATACAAAATTTGCATGCTTCAAGACGCATGCACCTTGTATCGCCATGTAAATGGGCCTTTAGAATTTATATTCGTTGGATTCCTTATTGTAATGATTTAAATACTAATTGGAATTTTTTAAATTTTTGTGTGATAAATTATATTAGATTTAGACATTGTGATTACAATTAAGATATCTCCTGTCGAGGAAACCATTTTTAACATTTTTTCTGATGTACTGACAAATTTACACTACCTTAATTTGTATTTTTCTAAAGAACTGACAGTTGTACTGACGAGCATTATTGGTATTTTCACATGTAACGGCTACTTTTTTTTGGCGATTTTCAATCAGGTCATCTATACATGAACAGCTGAAAACCAGGGAAAACAAGTTTTATAATCAGTTTTAATTTATTATTTATTTTGATGTTTTGTACATTATGCAGTTTTTACCAGTGGTTTCTAACAAATATCACTGGATTTTGAAAAAATCCTCATCTTATTTGAAGAAATTTAGGATATGATATTGGTAACTACTTGTAACAAGATGCTTGTGAACTGCAAACAAAATATATTTAAATCATTCAAATTAAATTTCAAAAATATTTCTTAATCTCAAATAAATGGACTTTGATTTAGGAAGCTCGTTTTAAAACAATTATTCAAAAAAGCTGATTTTTATTACCTCCATTGAAATGACTCTCGTTTTGTTTGTATTTTATTAAAGTATATGATCTTGTCAAAAACAATTCTCTGGTTGTGAAGATGGTTAAACACTGAGTCAAAATGCTGTCCTTGTTTTCAAGTCTTCCATTAGAATCTTGCTCTCTTTAACTGTACCGCTGGACCTAAAATAACTTTACACCGTTATACAAGACATATATAGTTGTTAAGAAAGTTACAAGAAATTTTGTTGTATGAACACATTTCATGTATTAAGTCATATATGATAGGTGTATTTTGAGTAAATATGGGAACTATAATTACACTTCTGTTAGGTCTTGTTTAAATACTTATTTGACTTGGAAAATGTCCCTGTCTTTAATGCTATTACATCTCTCTGGCATCCTTTTTACAGATAACAGATTGAGGCTTTTTTTTAAATTTACAAATATACAAAGATATAGCCCTTATACATGTACATTTATTCACAAGTAAAACACACAATTTCTTGAAATGGATGTTCTATTATGAAGAATATAGCAGTAAAGATGCACAAGGCAACTTGCATCAGAAAATGGATTTTTATACAAGCAGATTTATAATTTAATTGTTTTTATTAGTATTTATTTACATTTTAGCCATTTAAGTTACATATCTATATGTTTTGAAAACCTACGTTTTTCCTGCCAAAAATGTACAAAATGTAACCGGTTATTTAGTTTATAGATTATTCATTATAGATATGTTTTTGTTAAGTCAGAAATATGAATGAAAGTCAACTTAGCTGACCTCTGACCTCTACTAAACAAAAAAACATGATTGAATATCAAATTGGAATTGAACATGTATTATTATTTTATGATATTTGTGCAAAGTGATTGGTTCATTTGACATCACATGACATTCTGTAAATACTTGTGTCTCATAAATCTTGAATTTCCATAAATAGTACATGACATTCTATATTTGGAAAGGTCGGGTTTACAGCGCTTTCTATATGCTAAAACACCAAATATTACACTCTTATTTTAAAAAATGATAATGTCATAAAATGATAACAAATATAACATGGCAAGTTCAGTCAACACATGGATTTATAGACCTGATTAGAGTATATTGAACTTAGACTTCGTCCTTGGTCAATATGTTTTAGTCAGGTCTTTGCCACATCACCATACTATATTTGTATATTGTTTAGTATGACTGAACATTGAATTACCAAAGTGAAAACTATTTTCTCTAAAAATTACAAAATTAACACAAAATACTTAAATGTTCATAGAGGGTGCCCTTTTGTGGTTTTTATAGTGGTTTGGTATGCTGTTAAATCCTTAAAAAATTCCTTCCAAAATTGTGAATCTTTTCTGTATGGGGTCAAATGGGTATATAAATTTTCACCAGGAGATTAAGATATGAAAGAAACAGTCAGATTGTAACATTACGGTTTTAGTAGAAAAATACAGTAGAACTTCAGTGGTGCAAACTGCAACAGCGGAAACACCATGGATGTCTCGAACCCATTTTCTGGTACCTTTGTTCAAGTTTAAATATAGTTCAATTTCGATAGCACAAACACCCCACTAGCTTAACCTGTTTTTATGGATACCTTGGTTTGTGCCTTCGAAGTTCGACTGTGCATGTTTTCACTGAATCTCTGTGAAAAATAACTCTGTTTGATGTGAGATAATTTTTTCTGCAATAAATTGCCATTTGTGAGGTCAAATGACCAGGTTAGGACCATGCACATGTCTTCACCCTTTGATCAATCAAAGCTGTATTTGTGTGATTTATCAGTGGTAACCATGACAACACAACATTAATACCCCAAGGTCACGTTGAAAATTATGTTAAAGGGCAAGCGACATTGGCTACGTATTAAGGATTTAGGGACATTTGAAATCATACAGAACAAAAAGGTACTTGCCTCTGATGAGTATCAAAGATCTGTATATTTTTCACTGATGTAAGAAATTCTTTATCTTGTTCTCTCCTATGCCTGCACTCCATTGGAGAAAACACAGTATTTCTCAACATTTATGAAAGATATTCTGATCTTTGGTCTGCTCCTGTGTAAGAATGTATTATTCTTGAGGAAGAAACATGCTTGGAACAATAAAACATGTTTCCTGTCTTAAAAAAGATGGTTTTAGATGTCATCAACATTGTCGTTTTTCATCAACATCAGTGATATTTGGTATCTTGGACCAATTTTAGAGGGGGAATGTGAAACCTGTTTTAACTTTATATTTCTTTTGTTCAAATCGCAAAGATGTTCAGATTTAATAGATTGGTTGAAGTTGTAAAGATTGTTAAGACTTGCAGGTTTGCAGGTCAGAGGTCAGTTATGACAAATTTCACTGTAGTTCTTGTTGTATCCTAGGTACTTTGATTTAATGTTTTCTCTTTTATTTATACATATGTTAGACATTTAAACATTTTATTATCAGAATTAAACATATCTTTAGTTTATATCATGTAACTAGGTTGTGAATTGTTTACCCCAAATAACTACTGATAAATGAGGCAAAACTTACTTGCATTTTATAAATGTACCAATATATCTTGTCTTCTGCAATAGAGGGAGATACAAAATACTCTTGATAAAAATGACTATTCTTTTGAGGTTTTTAATTAAGTTTGAAATTATAATTATAGCAAAACTGAATATATATATAGAAAGTCATAAAACTTAATATTATGAAAGAAAAATCTACTTAGACCCTTTCACGATAACTGCCGTCCTGCGATTTTGAGTGGAAAATAAAAACCGTTCCTGCAAAAATGACTTTGTATGACAATTTATCAAGACGTCGCCTATATTATGACATTGCATTTTACCCACTCAAAGGCATATGAGCGCATGTGGGAAATTCAGGACCGCAGTTATCGTGAAAGAGTCTATTCAGTTCAGTGAAACAAGTAGAAATCATTCACACATTTAGGGAACCAATGAGGGAACAAATAAAAATGCATATTGACCCTTATTTTTATCAATATCAATACATATTACCCTTTTGTCAATAGAAGTGAATGTATCCCTTTTGTTAGTGATATATTTGTATTTCTCAGTATTGAAGATATGTAGTTTTATTACTTAACACCAGGTGGCAGAATTTTCAGAGGAGTCATTTCAACCAGTAAAGAGTTTGGTTTCCTGTTGTCAGGTTACAGCTCAAAAAGTGGCAAAGTATCCACAGTGCTGCATGAGATTTACCCAAAAAGTCAAAGTTCAAATGGACAAAAAAAGAAAAGATCAAATGAAAATGACAAAAATGTTTTCCCAAAATTTGTGATTCTCACCTAGGATTTGTATAGTGAGAAGGATTCGAATCTCGCTGTGATTTTCTATTACTTGCATTATAAGCTGGGGTGTATGCGAGATTATAAAATATTACCCACAATGCCTTGCTCCTATGCTAATCTTGTTCAATTTAATGGCGAAAAGTGTCATCGCTTCGGAAATAAAGCTAGCCTTTTTATGTGTTCAGAACCTTTATTCAACTATATTTCATACCTACTTAGAGAAGAAAATATAGTTATGATTCCAAGAGAAATTATATTCTTCGATACAGATGTAATTATACTTGTTTCAACTGAGATCAACATTTCCACCCTCGCAAGGGTGTATATTGTCAGTCTTTGTCGTATATTTATTTAAATGTCCTTGATCTGATAAGGAAAATCGACAAACCTATACATGAAATGCATCATATACCGTATAGCGGGTTATTTTCGCGGGGTGATAAGTTTGGCGTATTTTAGCGGTCCAGCTTTAATCGCCAAAATAAATTCCACCAAATTTTATTCTCCAGTTTACATATTTAAACAAGTATATGAAATTTATAGCATTTTTTTCTTTATCATTGTTACCATTGGAAATTAATATTTATCATGACAGCTTGGATGTCTCAATGTATTGTGCATTTGTAAAGTTTGTATTCATGCCAAGCCGTGAAGGTGACAAATATTTAAAATTACTGAGGTACTAATATAAATTATATGTGATTTACTAAATAATTGATTAATGACAATTAAAATTAATTAAAATTAAAGGATAATTATCATTCTTTTCTTTAATATTTCATGTTGATCAACACTGATTATAAACCGAAACTCACTCCTTTTTAGTAGCAAGGGAAATATTTTATTTTGTATTTTACGTAATCGCGAAAAATAAAAACTGTCAAAATTTTCTCTTTAGAACCGCCAAATTTTACACCCTTCAAAATAACCCTCTATATGGTATATCATGCCGTGCTTAGAAAGAGAAATTAAAATTTGGTTTTAAAGAAACATATTTATTTGTTTGATAAGTGTTGAAGCGGAAATAGCAATTTGTAGTGGCAAGTAAAACAAATCTCGCTAAGGCAAATCTAACGAGACAATACAAGATGCAAATCCTTCTCACTATACAAATCCTTGTTCTCACACATTTTATGTTAAGAGTTGGCAGACATGTATCCATAGAAATGAAAATTATATAGATTGGCTTGAAAATGGGACAGATATTTAGATATGTATTCTCATTATTATAAATATTTTATGAAAGGATATAAGTCTTGTTTAGGTGCATCTAAAGGCTGCTGGCGGGTACTTGTTCATAGGTTGGGGGACTTTTTATGGGATATCTGGATTAGAAGTTTTTAAGCTCCAGATTTTGTGTTTTTCATGATTCTGGAAATAAATTCACCGGGTTAGGGTTAGTTTTCATCAGTCTTGAAGTTTCTTTTTAGTTTGGGATATTGGGATTTAGAAAAAAATATAGTCTGGATTCCCAGTTGGGACCCCCTCTGGCTCCTCCAAAAATATAGTCTGGATTCCCAGTTGAGACTCCCTCTGGCTCCTTCAAAAATAGTCTGGATTCCCAGTTGAGACCCCTCTGGCTCCTCCTCTTAATATTTCTATCCCGGCATTTAATCCTGTATCAGTGCTGCCACCTAGTGTTAATTGATATAGCTACTCATTTCCCTGTTGAAGATACAAATAATCCCAATTGTTATTCATTGCTTAGATCAAACTTCAACATGAACCTATAAAAACATTATATTGTTTATGGTTAGTGCTTTTGATTTTTATTCTATTATGAAGATTTATGAACAAGATTTTTTATATTATGTTTTGTTTACGATTTTAAGATTTTATCAGATATGAATATAATGTTTGTGAGATACAGAAGTCGTCAAGACTTGCATTCTGAGTTGTTGATTTTGAAATTTAAGAAAAACACACTCATTGATAATTTTCCTGTCATTAAGTAAGTAAATTTTATTGAAATAAAAGACAAAACAATGATCTACCATCAATAAACATATTTTTGAAATGTTTGTTTGCTATAGCTGTTACCATGACAACTATGACATCTTGTACAACATAACTGTATAGTCTATAGAGCAATAATAAAAGGTTGACATAGAAAATGAAAATTCAGTTACACTGGTTCTGTGACAACAAATGTTTCCAAAAAAAAAAACAACAAAAATCAGAAAAAATCCAGAATTTCTAGATAAAAATTTTGTAGATTCATTATAATATTTATTATTTATTTGAGTTCTAATTGTTACAACAGTCTAGATTTAAATTATGTGTTACTATGGTTACAAAAATATGTGCTACAAAAACAATTTTTTTTTGTAACAGACAGTATATTTTTCTTAGAAATGGTTGAGGGAGTATGTAAGCAAGTTTTGTGATATTGAAGAAATAGTGAATGAATGTTTCGATTGTAATATAGCATCCTGTATGACAGATAGTTAACCTTTGACCTCCAAAATACAACATTGAATTGAATTTGTTATTTATATGAAAGTTGCACAGATCTGTTCATACAGTTGTGTTTGAACTTAAATTTGGTCTATATTAAGAAAGCCTGTTAATTATGATTAAGGATTTAATTTTTTTTTTTTTTGAGAAAATAATGTAATGATAAGTAGAAATGGGATAGGGGTACAGGCTAAGGGGTATTTTTCTCGGTGTTATTTATTTACATACAAACAAGGCATAGCCAAAATGACTAGTGTTTATAATAAATTGTCCTAAAACTTAATTGGATGTCAAACAAGTCAATATTCATTGATGGGAATTATTTGTAAAACCAACAATACAATAATTATCTGTTCATGTTGTTTAAGGGGAGGTAACTGGCTTGATGTTGTCAATCAAATTTATTATTAATTTTAGCATATTTTGTTTATCATTTTGAAAAAAATCTAGACTTTTTACTCCAAACATGAAAATAAAATGTCAGATATGTTGCCTTGTATTTTATTTACTAGTAACACATGATTACTGCATTTTCCATCCTACTTCACAGATATGTCTTCCCCTGTGTGAACCTCATAAAACTTCAAAAACTGGTACCTTGTCATTTGATCCGATCGACTTTTTACTCAAACTTTTTTCCAGAGCCACTCTTTCATAAAATTTAGGTCAAAGTGACCTTATTTTATTCATGATCAGGAACCTTGTGAATATCCAAGATGCATCCCCTGACAAAATATCATTCCCTCCCTGCTATAGTATCTCAAAAATGGACCTCCCCACAAATTTTAATCTGAGTCACTCTTGTTTGAAATGTAGGTCAAGGAAACCCAATTTTTGTACAACCGCAAAAAATTTGAGGTCGTATAATGATATGGTGCTGTTGTTGTTGTCGTCGGTGGCGTCGTTTTCTGTAGACACTTTTGTTTTTAGTCAATAACTCAAGTTCAAGTTGATCAATTCTTATGAAATTTTAACACAATGTTCCTTGGCACAAAAGGAAGTCATGGATTGGTTTTGGTTATTCTGGCACTTCCTGTTTTTAAAAAAAGATGGCAAAAAGGGCAAAATTTGGTGTTTTCACATATTTGGCTGTAGTATTTTTATTATTCTTCAGATTTTGACGGGGTTTCTTTTAGTGTGCTCCTGAGGAAATTTCCAATCAGTAGGATGTCAACGTATTTCACATCGCATATACCGTTCATGAGATAAAAGGGGCCTAATAGGGGCGAATCTCAAAAAAATTATTTTTTGTCAGATTTTGGTGCAGTTTTTTCAGTAGATTCCTTTTGAAAAAATATACATGTGGTTAATTATTAGATTTTTGATAACTTGTTTCGTTTTGGGGCTATGAGGGGTTCAAAAGGGGACAAAAGTGTGAATGTGCATTGGATTTTGATGGGATTTTTTCTTTAGATTCTTCATGTTGTAAGCTTCTATTGGAATGCCAGTGGATTTTTTGTAGCTTTTATGGTTTCTGCAAGCTATAAGTGGTCAAAAGGGCCGAAATTGCAATTTTTCAAACTATGTAAAATCTTTCTGTTAAATTGGATTTCAATGGGATTTTTTTCTTTAGATTCCTCTTGTTGTAAGCTTATTGTAGTATGTCAATAGATTTGGGGTATCTCTTACGGTTTCTGAACTATGATTGGTCAAATAAGCTGACATTGCAATGTTGAAAATATGTAAAATCATTATTTTTAATTAGATTTCATTGGGATATTTTTCTTTGGATTCATCTTGATGTAAGTCAACAGATTTAGCACTACTCATACAGTTTCATAGCTTTCAAGGATCAAAAGGGCTAATTTTTAGTGTTCGTCATGAACACTTTAGGTATGGGTCCAGCTTGAATTGGATAAAAATAGATGTTGCAGGGCGGGAAACTTTTAAACAGGTTAAAAATCTTCTTATAAAATTGTAAATAATGCAGTAAACTTACTAAATAATCTGGTAGAACATTACATACTATTGTCCTGAAATGGTAAAAATGATTGAACACAGCTAAAGTGGGAATCGAGGTGCTTAAAGGCTTTAAAGTGATGGCGGATTGAAACTAAAAAGGAGGTGTCGAATAGGCTTGAGTATACAGTACGAGACGTTTATACTACACCAAAACCAATTTCAATTACTACTTCGCTTTTATTAAACTTATTAAATTTCCTGCATTGAGAAATTAAACGATTATCGAGTACATTATTAAAACGAAAATAGGGCCTATTTGTTTCATGCGTAGGAATATGAAAAAAAAAATATCGAAGATGTCAAAATGGTTTCTTTATGAAAGTTGTTGCACATACCTGCCAACTTTCACGATTTTGGCGTGATCTACACGATTTTAACCTTCTGTCGCGACCGTGAAACAAAAATTTGGCATAAAACAAAGAAATTCACACGAAAAAATGTTTGTTTACACGATTTTGGCTGAAGGGAGATAATCTAAATTCTCGAAAGGGAGTTAACCATATTCTCGATATTAGCCAATCAGAATCGGGTTAACATCGAGCACGTGGCATTCGCATGAAAAACAGCTGATTGGATCCGGCATGAAAATAATCGTAAATATGACGAGTTTGTTGACTTTTTATACGACCGCAAAAATTTTTGCGGTCGTATATTGGTATGGTGCTGTCGTCTTCGTCGTCGTCGTTGTCGGCGTCGTTGTCGTTGTCGTTGGCGTTGGCGTTGTCGTCGTCGTCGTCTGTAGACACTTTTGTTTTTGGTCAATAACTTTTGTTCCAGTAAATCAATCCTTATGAAATTTTAACATAAT
Organism: Modiolus philippinarum; assembly: GCA_002080025.1. NCBI lineage: Eukaryota > Metazoa > Mollusca > Bivalvia > Mytilida > Modiolidae > Modiolus > Modiolus philippinarum. Next base: position 12,545 of record MJUU01047892.1, on the reverse strand, counting down.
GTTCTTTGGTTCAAAAGGAAGGCTTGTAGTAGTTTTGGTCATTGTGACCCCACCCGTTTTTAAAAAAGGGGCCAAAAAAAGGGTTAAATTGGGTGTTTTCACATATTTGTCTGTAGAATCTTTATTATTAATTGGATTTTGATGGGGTCTTTCAGTGTGCTCCTGAGGAAATTTCCAATCTGTAGTATGCCAACGGATTTCACGTAGCATGTACCGTTCCCAAGATAAATGGGGCCCAAAAGGGGCGAATCCAAAAAAAAATATTTTTTAAATTTTTTATCCGATTTTGATGCAGTTTTTTTCAATGGATTGCTTATGAAAAATTAACACAGCACTCTGCTATTAGATTTTTGGTAACTCGATTGCTTACCTAGCTATGAGGGGCCAAACGGGGCCAAATTGCTAATTTGCAGATTTCCTAAAATTTTTATTTTTCATCGGATTTTGATGGGATTTTTTTCTTTAGATTCCTCTTGATATAAGCTTTCAGTAGTATGCCAAAGGATTTGTCGTAGCTCTTACCGTTTTCGACCTATAAGGGGTAGAAGGGGCCAAAACTGGAAACTTGCAGATTCCATGAAATTTTTAGTTTTCGACGGATTTCGATGGGATTTTTTTCTTAGGATTCCACTTGATATAAGCTTTCAGTAATATGGCAATGAATATGGTGTAGCTCTTACCGTTTTCGAGCTATAAGGGGTCAAAGAGGAACCATAAAGAGTCATAAGGGCTAATTTTTATTTTCCCTAGTTTGTGTCCAGCTAATTACTGGATTATTCCCCTTATTATGTCCATGCAATATATTGTGTCAAGCTCTTTAGTATGTCCACGCTCACTTTCAATTACACTTGTTCAAATTTCAGTGGTCGACATGCTGCGGTCGTATCATGCTGCGCTCGGCGTAGCCCTTTATTTGTTGATTTTAAGGCTTCGGCGACGTAAATAAAGTTATGTAATTGGATGGACCACCGGCAATCATAGTGAACAGTTCTTGAGTTAAGAATCAGGGTTCACATGCAAGCACCACATGATGGCTATGCGAGATACAAGGTCGTTGCAAGTTCCACGTTCTGCAGAGTTTGCATAGTTGATCTGAGTAGCCTTAATGACGTTAACATGCACGAAAGGTCACTCAAAATCCCAGAACACCACTCTTTTGACTGAATAAGAAAAGGCAAAAAATATTTAAAAAATGTAATGCTTGCTTTACTTAGGGAACGACCATTTGATTTTTATGGGGGGGCTATGGTCAAATTTAAAATAAAAAGGCAGGACGCCAAAAATCTAGAAAAAAATAACCAGGACAGTACTTGTCCTGAAAAAAAAATACAGGATGGTAGATATGGCTGTATAATTTTAAGGATATTGAAAAGAAAAAGTCAAGCGCGCCAAAAAAATGCAGGCTTTCAATTTTCCAAAAATAAAAAGGCAGGATGGAAAATTTGACCATAGCCCCCCCATAAAAATCAAATGGTTGCTCCCTTATAGAAGAATGGAATAAAAGGAGAAATGCAGTAAATGTACATCAGGCAACTAATAAAGTAGAGAGAGGGTGGTTTCATTAACATACTTACAATCTTTTAATTTCCCCCAAAACAGTCAACTGCAAATTCAAATAACAGCAACATAATGATGAACAGCAAGCACTGCTTTTTGTTTCCCTTTACAATTAAAACTTTACAGTCAGATCATAAAACACCAAATGGTCCAAAAACAGTTCACAACTGATTTATTTGACCAAAAATATTTAAGAACCAGCTGAAATGCCCAAAACACAATAAAAGAGGAATGTCTTGCCTCCCTCAATAAAAAGTAAAGTCCTCTATAACACCTAGATGTTTGTATTTGATAAAAAAGAGCATCAAGTATTAGACAAAAAAACTTAGCGCAAAACGCCTCGAAATCTCACACGACTGAAAAGGGAAGTCGCGCATAAAAACCCCCATGAAGATAATTTCTTTATAGTGATATCAATATGATAATAATAATAATATTTATTCAGGCAAGTGCATACAGTCATATCATGTACACATAAAACAATGTTAAGCAATGAATACCGGTATATATATTGTAATATTGAACACGTAGGATAACCAATAAGGTCAAAAGGACTTATTTCCAATGGGGTCCTTGTTAATAATTACAAAAAATACCTAAAAATCTACTCATGTGTCCTATAAGTAAATACAAATAAACCTAAATGAACAAGTATTAAACGAAAATGGCAGAATAATACCACTAAGACACCTTAAACATCAACATATACGAACACTTTCAGCTCTTATAGAGCTTTGATTATGTTTTCTACTTTGTGTCCATCTAATTTCTATGTCAAGCTCCTTATTGTGTCAACCTAGTTACTGTGTCAAGTTCTTAACTGTGTCCACATTCACTTTTAAATTACACTTGTTCAAAATTCAGTGGTTGACATGTTGCGGTCGTATTATGCTGCGCTCGGTGTAGCAATTTATTATACTAACATTAAGAACTATCATAGATGCATCTGTGGATAAAAGCTCACTCATCTATGACTTGTAGTTCAAAGGATACATGGATATATACTTAGTAAGGGACATATGCTGGAATTTTTCCATGATGGCAATTTTTTTACTTGGCCACACCTCAACGCAGATGGCTGCCAGCGGGGACTTATTTTAACATTGGACCGTATTGGAAAACACACTCAAAGATCTTCTTTGAGACTACCTCCCGACTGGAACCATACTTGGCACTCCATGGCAGGTGGGGAGCAAGAGAGTGACCTTGATATAATTTTTTGTCAAGAATACCGCTTAAGTGCACGCTAGGGCCTTCTTGATCTCGCTTGAGGGGGTGAATATTGTTCACAACTGGTTGAAGACCCTCAGGCTACATCAAGATATACAAGAATAAAAGCCATGTCCTTGATAAACTGGAGTTTTCTATGTATCGTGTGTGTTTTTTTCACATGTACATTCACTCCATGTCCTTTCATTTTCGTCTCGCCCACTATGAAAGGCATGGAAAGCGAGACATATGCGTACAAAGTATGATGGCAACAGCGGCGGCGTAAGCTTTCATGTAAAGTTTTTGTTATTAGGTCATTTTCTCAGTAACTATAAGTGGTAGGTTAATGATATTTGGTATATAGGTTGGTCTTGAGTAGTACATGACAGTCTGCTATATGGTTTTTGTCTGTGACCTCAATTTCACGGTCCAATGAACATGTTAAGTTTTTGTGCTTAGTTTAGTTTCTCAGTAACTATAAGTGGTAGGTCAATGATATATGGTATGTAGGTTGGTCTTAAGTAGTACATGACAGTCTGTCATATGGCTTTTGTCCTTGACCTCAATTTCACGGTCTAGTGAGCATGTTAAGTTTTTGTGATTAAGTCATTTTCTCAGTAACTTGAAGTGGTAGGTCACTGATATTTGGTATGTAGGTTGGTCTTAGATAGTACATGACAGTCTGTCATATGGCTTTTGTCCTTGACCTAAATTTCAAGGTCTACTGAGCATGTTAAGTTTTTGTGATTAAGTCATTTTCTCAGTAACTATAAGTGGTAGGTCAATGATATTTGGTATATAGGTTGGTCTTTGGTAGTACATAACAGTCTGCTATATGGCTTTTGTCTGTGACCTCAATTTCACGGTCCGGTATCTATTAATGTTAGGTCAATAATATTTGGTAATTGGGTTTGTCTTAAATGGAATGTGACAGTCTGCTGTTTGGCTTTAGCCTTTGCCCTCATTTTCATGGTCTAATGAACATGTTTGGTTTTTCAGTATCTATCAGTAGTAGGCCACTGATATTTTCGTTTTTGGTGATTCATGACAGTCTGCTCTATTGCTTTTGTCAATTACCCTTATTTCACAGTCTAGCGGGTAACAAGACGTTCCGGCCTTACGACAAATCCGTCCCTGCCTATCCGGCCCTGTACTTTCCGGCCTTATTCCAATCCGGCCCTGTCTTAAAATTCGATCCGGCCTTACGATGATCTCTGTATTACTGTTGTTTTCCGCGAAAATTTGTTAGAGGAAGTTGAATTTGTTTTTGCCATAAAGAATTCAACTTATACCTTGGAAGATGGAAAGCATACTCATGTCTTGAAGTTTTTAGTGGTATATTTAGCATGTTTGTGTATCATGATTTGGTCTTTTATTTCTGGTGTTCTCATATTTGAACATTTTTGCCGTTAATCTGGACTCTGATTTATTTAATCCACTTGACTTTTGTTCTTTCGGCATTCTCAGTCTGCAATTGTTTCTTAAATCTCGGTATTGCTAACATTTTAAATAAAAATAAACTTGGTACGCAGTTCAGAGGCTATCCCTCACTAAATACGTTTTCGTAAATGGTTAAAACTCCTGTATTCCTATATCCTGCAGCAATTTTTGATGACAAATTTCCATTTAAGTCTGAACAATAAATAATACGACTTTCTATCTCCGATATCATGACCAAACTGAACAAAACAACGATATAGTATCAATTAACAATACAGGGACGAATAGACCAAGGCCGGATTGTCATAAGGCCGGACTGGCATAGGGCCGGACTGTTGTAAGGCCGGATGATCTCGAAATCAGTCTAGCGAATATGTTAAGTTTTCTGATTTAGTCAGTTTGAGAATTCACATCAATTTTGCGACCATGAAGGGATGGGCGAGACATCAATTTGGGTCCACACTTGTTTTCTATTGGTCACAACTGTCCTTAGTTGGTCGCTTTGAAAAATGTGGCTTGCAAGTCGCAAGTCAGCGTCATATCTTACATGGCCACCATCAGGGAACATTGTTTATCACTGAACCCTATTGCAAACACCTTCAAAGACAATCTCTGAAACTACTTGGTTGATTAGAACTGAGACTTTATATTAGTCCCAGATTAGATTCAAACTTGGTCACATTATATATATTTCCTGCCCCTACCCATTTCTCCCCTTTTCCAGTGGCAATCAAAAGTCGTTGCCCCGGTTGTCCCTTCCACATTTATTTGTTTCTTCTTTTACTTACAATTTGTTTTGAATTGATTAACTTGTTCTCGTCCTGATATAGCTGAAATATTGCTCATTGGACGTTAAACTCTAACTAATCAATCAATCACATTATATATATCGTGACATCGTGACAGAAGGTTAAAATCGTGTAGATCACGCCAAAATCGTGAAAGTTGGCAGGTATGTCACAATAGTCCTTTGATGGTCCTCTTTAAAAAGGTGTCCGACAAGTCTGCACGTCATCCAAGATCTAAAAAAAAATCTAAAAAAACTTTTAGATATTAATGATGAAGACTTACGGAAGAAACTGAAATCGACAGAAACAAAATTAAGCAAAACCGAATCAGAGTTGGAGCAAACAAAGAAACAACTTTCTACTGCAAAGGCATACATTGTCAAGCTTGAGAACAAATGTAAGGAATTTGAAGATTCAAATAGAATCCTACGAAGCAGGCTACTGTTATCAGAAGATCTTAATACAAAAGACTCTGCGAATCAGGGAGATAACAATAATCAACATCAATATAACACTACTAGTTCTGCTGGAGAAAGCGAAAGCCATAAACTCCAATTATTACTACAGGATCAAAGAATACGTCAATTAGAAATGGAAAACATACGTAACACATGTCGATTAGATACTTTTGAACAGCTTATGAGTTTCCAAAGTAACCAACCTCGAAAAGGTAAAAAACCACGATATTCAGCTAAACAACGTACAGCTAGAAATAATCAATTTCAACCAAATACTGTAATTAATACATTTTCAACTGTGCCGCAACATTCTTCACTTTTACAAGAAGTACAAATGAACTCTGTACCACTCGCAGAAACTTCATTACGTACACCAAACTACAATAAGGAAGAATTCGTCACCGAACAGAATACTCCATTTACTCAGTCCAAAGATGCGCATTTAGCAAGCTCTGATATAGAAATCCTTGATAGTAACATCTCTATCGCCAGTGAACAGGAAACAAACAAAAACTTCAATACGTCTGAAATAGCGTCTTGTAAGCCAAAATCTGTACCGTTACAACAGGGCACTATACTACCTCCCAGAGAAATGCTAGTCCGGAAATTCATCATGGATATGTTAAATCTGTACAACCTTCTTTTTTATACCAAGGCCGTCCACAAACAAAACCGCCATGGCAAGCAATTCCTCAACCAACACTACTAGTAAATCAACATCCGCCGATACCGAGACCCCCCGTTGTATATCCATATTGTCATATAATGTGGAAGGCTTCAAATCCAGTAAACCGTATATAAACGAGATAGAAAAACAAGGAGATATACTAATATTTCAGGAACACTGGTTGTATAATTTTGAGAAATCAGTTTTACAGGACGTTTTTCAATATTTCACCTGTTTTACTCGGTGTACCTACGGTAATGACCCGATTTATTATCAACGACCTAGGGGAATGGGAGGTATTGCTATTTGCTAAGTAAATGTATAGAAGAGAAACAGGATGGTTCGAACCGTATAGCCGCTATTAAAATTAACGCAAATCCTAAACCTGTCTTACTGATTGGTGTCTATCTACCATGCAGAGGAGGAGTGTCTGCAGAGAATCATTAGATATCATTACCGAAATAGTGCACAAGTATAAACCAACATGCGATATACTGATTGCAGGAGATTTCAATGCTTCAGTCACAGGGACTTGCTCCCGGTCTAGAAAAAAAATTACTATCCAACATGAATCTCGGAGAACTTGCTCCCGGTCTAGAAAAAAAATTACTATCCAACGTGAATCTCGGAGAATTTTCTCCGAGATTCATGTTGGATAGTAATTTTTTTTTCTAGACCGGGAGCAAGTCCCTGTGCTTCAGTCGCCAGAGATATCCCGACATCGAGAGACAAACTATTTTTATCCTTTTTAGAGAAGGAGTGTATGTTTACTCCTAATGATTTACAGGACATTTGTACCTATTTCCATCCAAGTGGACGTAGCCAAACTCAAATAGACTATATTATTCAAAGTAATAAAGATCTTATAGTTAATTATAGAACTCTAGAGAGAGAAGCTCTGAATACTTCACAACATGATCCTATTATAGGCCAAATATATTTAAATGTTGAAATTTTAAAACCGCCAAAGAAAGTAGAGACATGCTCACTAATCCGTAAACTAAACTGGGATAAGATAGACAAGGTGGAATACGAAACTCGAGTTAAAAGCCTATTGGACTCTTCAAATCTTGGTAATGTACCAACAGTATGGGAAAAGACAGAAATCATATGTGAAATATTGACAACAGCAGCTAATGAATGTAACCCAATTAGAAAAACTAAACGAATACAGAAACGTTCATGGTCCGTTGAAATCAACAACGCATGTAAAAACAGTAAAGAAAAATTTTGGGAATGGAAACAAAAGGGACGTCCAGTAGATAATTCTGAACCAACTTACATTCACATGAAAGAGGCAAAAAAGAAACTACGCACTTGTCAGAGACAGCATGAAGCTAACCAACGTAGACTTAAATACCAACGAATTATGGAAGCCCATGAAGGCGATCAAACCACATTCTTCAAACTCATTAGTAATCAACGTAGAGAGGGTTCAACAAAAACTACACACCTTGTTATAAACGATTCTATACTTACTTCTAGTGATGACATCAGAAACGGATGGGCGGAATATTTTACTGAATTAGCTACTCCAGAACAACCTCATGATATTGATTATCACAATCAGATTGAATTGGATAGACTATTACTGTAAGATATATGTTCTAAAGAAGAAAGTACATTTACAATAGTTGATGAAACAAAAATTAAAAACGCCATTATGAGTCTTAAAAATGGAAAAGCACCAGATAAATCAGGTGTTATGAGCGAACATCTTAAATACAATGGTGAAGAGATGCTTTCAGCGATTACTGTTCTTATCAATACAATATTAGAATCCTGTGCTCTACCCGATCAGTTTCGCATCGGAATTGTTACACCCGCTTATAAGAAGAAAGGCAAACCTATTTACGAACCGAATAGCTATAGGAAAATTACAGTCGGTAGTATATTGGGAAAACTATGCGAGAAGATCCATCTTCAGCTGTCTGAAGAACCCATCATTTCTTCACAAAATAGGCTACAACGAGGTTTCACTGCCGGTGTTTCACAGTCAAAAGCAGCACTTATTGTTACCGAATTGCACGCAGAGGCAAAAGACAATCAGAAATCATTATATCTTGGATTCCTTGATGCACAGAAAGCATTTGACAAAGTATGGCATGTTACGCCGGATTTTTTTCACTGGAATTACAAGCAAACAATGGCTTTTATTGAATGAATGGTACAAAAATCTTACATCACATGTTCGATGGGAAAACGACTTGTCCATAGAATTTGAAGAAAAACAAGGAGTTCGACAAGGAGGCATATGGTCACCAACTGCCTACAAAGCATTCATCAACCCGTTACTTGATATCTTCGCACGTCATGGCATTGGCTCTTATATTGGCTCCATGTATTGTGGTACACTGACTGTTGCCGATGATATTACACTAGCATCAAACTGTCAACACGAGATACAGGCAATGTTGAAAATACAAGAAAATTTTGCAAATTCAGAACAATATGTTATTAACGAATCAAAATCAACTATCATATGTATTAATCAAGGAAACAAGGACTTGAAAAACACTTTTACTCTCAATAATAGCGAAGTACAGACTGTTGAATCAGCAACTCATTTGGGACTTACAAGAGACAATACATCAAAATTTGGTACTTCCAAAGTAGCGGATGATAGAATTTCTTCAGCTAGAAAAACATCATATGCCATGTTAGGAGCTGGGCTGCATGGTCTTAATGGAATAAACCCTACAGTTGCTTTACATTTAATTCGAACTTATATTGTGCCTAGACTTGTTTATGGACTAGATGTAATACGCCTATCTTCAAAAGATATAGACAACATTTCAAAATTTTACAAGAAATTATTGAAACAAGCTCAACATTTGCCAACTCGAACATCAGATGCCGGAATGTATTTGATGCTTGGAGAACCACCAATCATAGCAGAAATTCATAAACGTATTTTGACTACATTTGCTAGCATCTGCAGAGACTACGATTCAGTAGAACATCAATTAGCCTGGCGACAGCTATCACTCAAGAGTAAAACTTCACATAGTTGGTTTGTTATGGTGCAGGAACTTTTAAATCAATATAAACTTCAGTCAGCTTATGAACTTTTAGAATGTCCACCAGGCAAACATTCATGGAAACTACGAGTATGTACATCAGTAAACAAATTCTTGGAAGATAAACTAAAATTGGAAGCAAGCACAAAGAAATCTTTGAAATATTTGAATTTAGATAAAGTCGCTATAGGAAAGGCACACAGTTTGTGGAAACATGCAGGAACCAATCCCGTTACAATTACCAAGGCACACATTAAATGTAGACTTTTGCTAGGCGTCTATATGCTACAGTCAACCAAACATAAATTCAACCAGTATGACGTCAGTCCACTTTGCCAACTGTGTAAATCTGACGTAGAAGACCGTCCACATTTCATACTTTATTGTTCAGCACTTGAAAATACCCGCAATCAGTTTCTACCAATACTTCATAGAACTTTAAACAACTACTTAGTCATTGACTCTAGTGAAGAAACTGAAGATTTATTGATGAGAATCATACTCGATAGCCAATCATGTAGCTACTTACCATCAGATATATGTTGTGACATTGAAAACATCACACGTGGCATGTGTTATTCTCTACATATAGCTAGAACTACTTTGCTTGATTCGCTTGCTGTGTAATCTTGTAGTGTAACCACCTCATTAACATTAACATTTATAGTATATGATATACACTACCTGACTTGGATGAGCAATTGATTCACCCCCAGGGACTAGCGTTTTTATATTTTTAGACTCGTATATACCAGTTAGGAACCTATATATATATATACAGTGCATTCCCGTTGATGGAGAGTGACCTGTAGTTCTCCGGAGATCGGAGGAATATACCAAACGACAACGACAACGACAACGACAACTCAGTTTAAAATTTGGAAAAAAAAAAAACATTTTAAATCATCTCCTCTGAGACTACCAGGCTAATTGGAACCATACTTGGTCACAACTGTCCTCAGTTGGTCCCCTTTGAAAAATGTTTCAGGCAAGTCCACATCAGATCCAAGATGGCCACCATTGGGGTCCAATAATGGAAAACACATTCAAGATCTTATCCTCTGAGACTGCAGGGCTAATTGGAACCATACTTGGTCATAACTGTCCATAGAGGGTCCCCTATGTAAAATGTGACAGGCAGATCCAAGATGGCCGCCATTGGGTAACATAGTTTAACTTTGAACCCTTTTTGAAACTAAGTAGCCAAATGGATTCAAACTTTGTCACATTAGTCCTTTAGTAGTCCTCTTTAAAAATGCGTCCTACAAGTCTACATCTCATCCAAGATGGCCACCAACGGGGAACTTAGTTTAACATTGAACCATATGTGTAAACACATTCAAAGATCTTCTCTGAAACAACTTAGCTAATTGGAGCCAAACTTGGTTAAAACTTTCCTTACTGGCTCTCTTTGAAAGATAATTATGTCCAGCATGACTGCCTTATATCCAAGATGGCCACCAGTGGAGAACATAGTTATTACTGTAAACATATTTTATTAAATAATTCATTGCATACAATACATATATAATAATACACATGATCAAACATTACAGTGAACCATTTAAAGGATTCGGAAACAAGTTATTAAAACTTATATTAATCCGTTTCCTATATAATAAATTTACAATTGGTAACTGATTTGCTCAGAAGGTAGAATTTGTAATGAATTATACAATAAACTTTCAAATTTAAGTTTTCAAGATGAAAAAAAAGAAGGGAATTGATCTGAACAAAACATATTGTCAAACATAAATAAAAAAAAAGAACTATATAAGCACATGCACTGTGGATAATCTTAAGGTGGGACAGTTATGGTGAATTAATTTCTCTCAAATCGTTTTGAATTTATTAAGAAAGACTGCACTGCCAGAAAAATCTCAACATTCTTTTCATAAGTGATTTTGGATGATCCAAAAAGTAAGTAGTCACATGATATGAGTGGGTCATCAAGAATATGTTCAATAAATTGGTGTCTAAGTGCATTATATCGAGGACAGTGTTATAAATAGTGTTCCGTTGTTTCAATAGCACCGCATTGACAAAGTGGAGAGTCAATAATATTTTTTTGAGAATAGATGCTGGTTTAACGAGCTATAGTGCATACGAAGTCTAGAATGTAGAATTTGACCAAGCCTTTTCCCAATATAATAATACAAAGGTTTTTCTAGATTTTCTAGATTAGTAGACTTCAAATTAGGTTTGAATGAGCTGACAGAAGTGCAAGACTTTAGATGTTGAGGTAATAAATTCCAAGAGCGTACAGTAGCTGTTAAAAAATAATTCGTATACAAAGTGGTTCGTGTCCTAATAGGAGGAATAACAGATGAATTTCTCGTGTCATGCTCGTGTATGTTACCAAGAGAACGGGGAACCAAGTCTGATAAATAAGGGGGTGAAATGTTATTTTTCATTTTATAAAAATATGTTAACCTGTGAAAATCACGACGAATTTTTAATTTATCCCAACCAATTTCTAAATATAAATTATTTAATGATGTTAGTCGGGTGCCCCAGGTAACAATTCTAGCCGCCTCTATTTGTACTTTTTCAATTTTTTCAGTCAAGTAGTTTATATTGCTATCCCAAATTACATCAGCATACTCTAGTAAAGGTCTTATGTACGTCAGGTATATGGTTTCCAATGTTTTTCGGTCGAGAATAAACTTAAATTTCCGTAGTATATTTAATCGTTTATACGCCTTTTCTGTTATTATGTCTATATGAGCATGGAAAGTTCCGTCATTAGATAAAGTGAGTCCTAAATGTTTGTGGTTGGAAACGTTTGCGATTGGAATATTATTCATATAGATGTCAGGGTGGTGTGGTTTATTAGTCTTTCTTGAAATAGTCATCGTCTCTGTTTTCTGTGGGTTGAATGAAACAAGCCAGTTTGATGACCAGTTGTGAATTTTTTCTAGGTCCCTGTTTAATATATCTGCTGTCAATTGTGGATTGTCTACAATCAAATATAAACTAGTGTCATCTGCAAATAATTCAATTGTAGACTGTATATCCAAAACAATGTCATTTATGAAAATAATAAAAAATAGAGGCCCAAGAATTGATCCTTGGGGCACACCCGCCTTAACATAACCCCAGTCAGAAGATACATTATTAATTACTACTCTCTGTTTCCTATCAGACAATTAATTTTTAACCCAGTTCAAAAGTGACCCATTTATCCCAATTAACTCTAATTTTTTCAATAGACCCTTATGCCAAACCCTATCAAACGCCTTACTCATGTCACAAAATATTACCTTACTTCCTTACCCTCGTCTAAAGCCTTACCAAATTCGTTTGTGATATTTATGAGTTGATAAATAGCCGAGTCTCCTTTTGTAAATCCAGACTGAGTAGTTAATATGGCAAAAAGCCGCAGGTTTTCAAAAACGTTTTTGAA